>JAJHZJ010000666.1:1935000-2202500 GCA_023548195.1 Bettongia penicillata ogilbyi | reverse complement strand
CTATGTTCAGAACTTGTGGATAGTTCAATTCTATTATTTCTTTCATTATGATGTTAAAGTTTTTTGTCCTGTCATATTATTTGGGGCATCTATGATCCTTAGGTTGTATCTCCACATCCTGTCTCTGAAATCTGATGGTTTTACTTGCGTACTGAGCATATTTTCTTTTAATGTTGTTGGTTTTTGCTTCTCTTCTTGTAGATTATTCTTCACTTCTGTATATTTGCATTTCCAATTTACTATTTTCTCTTTTGTTTCTTTGGTGAGGCTTTCCATGTCATATTCAAGTTTTTCTATCCTGTTCATTATTTTGGCTGTGCAGGACATAAAATCTGCTCTCATAGTTTTCATCCCTCTTTTAAACTACTCAGAGAATACTATGTTGTGGTTCCATGTTCTCAAATTCTACAAGGCATTCTGTCTTGTCAAATGTTAAATAATTTTCCTTCATTTTATAGTAATTATTCATAGATGCTTGAATTCATTTACTAGATGGAGGTTTAATAGATCATGGGGATGCCATCTTCTTATTCATGTGATCCAGAAGTCACAGCAAATGATTTTCAATGTCCCACCTCAACAGCAGAAATTATCAGATGCCCCAGCACAGAAGATAAGGAAAAGACATGTCTAGCAGTTTAAGTTTATGCCCTAAGGAATCTCTGGATACCTGCCGCTTTTGCACATTCAATAGAGAATGGGATTAGAAAACCAAGAGGGTTTAAGCAGAAGGGGAAGTCTTATTGTCAGTCAATCAATCAACTTTTTTTTTATTGTTCCTGAGTCAACAAACACTTATTAAGCACTTACTATGGATCTGGAGCTGTGCTAAGTACAGGGAATACAAAGAAAAGAAAAAATAGTTTCTTGGGGTTTTTTGCAAAGTTTGCATTCAAAGACTTCACATATTAATGGATAAGACATGACAAAATACATACAAGATATATAGATTTCTATATCGAAATATATCTATATGTAATGAGAGAGACACAAGGGGGAGAGAGGAGGAGTGAGGGAGGGGCGGGGGAGAGGGGAAGAGAGGGGAGGGAGGGAGGGAGGGAGGGAGAGAGAGAGAGAGAGAGAGAGAGAGAGAGAGAGAGAGAGAGAAGTAGGTGGAAGGTAACTGCAGAGAATACACTGAAGGGAGAACTGAGAAAAGTCATCCTGCAGACGGTGGAGTTTGAGTTAAGTTTTGAAGGAAACCTTGGAGAGGAAGAGGTGAGGAGGGCTTTTTTTTTAAAGGAATTAAGCAGTGAAGGGAAGAGAGATATTAAATGATAAGGATAGTAGGGATGAGAGGATTAGTAAGGATTTTTTAAGAATAGGGGAGGAATAAACCATTTGTAGATAGCAGAGAAAGAGTCGATAGAAAGGGAAAGGGGGAAGTGCAACCTGCTGGAGAAAATGAAAGGAGATCGAATCCAGGATGCATGGAGAAGAGGTTGAGTTTTCCATTGAGACTGAAGTGAAAAAGATAGTGGGGAGATTTCATGAAGCAAGATGGATTTGGGGATCCAACATTACAGAAAAAGAAGATGAAGTTGCCAGGCAGAGGAAACTGAAGTAGACAAAGGTAAAGTGACTTGCCCAGGTCACACAGGTGGGAAAGTCCCTGAAACTGGATTTGAACTCAAGTCTTCCTGACTCCAGATCTAGTGTTTCAGATCACTTGCCACCTAGCTGCCTCTAAATGAAAATGAAAAAGGAAAAAGAAAAATGACTACCTCAATAACAAGTTAATTTTTCAGGAGCATCCACACTCAAAGGGGGACTACCTACCATAAGGAAGGATGCCTCCATGGTTCTGTAAAATGAAAGTGAATCTCAACAGAATGTTAAAAAGTTACTCTACTAGCACCCCCATGTTTGTTTCCCTCACAGGATATTACTGCTGGTCTGAGAGATAGTATAGGGTTCAAGAGGAACCAATGCAGACCTAGATCAGTTATTCATGAGCAAGCCCTTTGCGTGTCTTCTGCAATTTCTTAAGACCATTCTGCCATAACTAAAGGCCATCCCATAGCTAATATGCACCTGGAGGGCTGGCTTTGGAGCTAAAGACCCTTTTTCCCACATCTGTGCAGACCTAAACAAGCTATGTTCAAATTACAGCCTGAGATTTCCCAGATGCAGTTCTGGGTAGGAGCAAAGCAAACTAAAGAGAAAGTGTTTTTAGGGGGTGAGAGGGTGGCTGCCCCAATATTATGTGTCATCTCAGAGCCCAGAGTGGTGGGCCATGAGTCACATTTGTTTAACAAACTGAAAATGGCAGACTATATATTAGAGGGGCAGGAGTCTAATGCCTTAACATGAGAAAAGATCCTAATAAAATCCCATTTTTAAGTTTGATTTACTACCTTTAAAAAAAATTAGAATTACAATAAAAATCTTTATTTCTCTTTTTTTCAGTATGTTAAGATACTAAATTCTATTGATCAAAATAAAAGATCTGAATAGAATATGCACTTGGTACACTGTATTTTTTTTCCTTCTGGGATAATATTCACCCTTGAAAAAATGCCTTTCATTGTCAGAGGAAAATCTCAAGGTTATACAGAATGTTCTCCAGAATGGTCTCCATATGGGGGATTTCAGCACAGTAGTTTCCATGTGGCTTGGGGTTTTATGAGAAAGAAGTCCCAATTTCAATTGAACTGAAATGCTATTACTTATACAAAAAGAGGTAGTGGTGGGGGAGAAACCTAACATACTTATACCTATTGTGTTTTTAACTGGATAGATGTCCAGGTAACTTCACAGGATGAACAGTGAGTGTTGTGGGAAACCAGAGGTTGGCACTATTTCAATTATTTCAACAGCTTTTCCATGGGATGTACTACTCCACAGGATGGAATTAGGAGCTGAAACATTAGTTTAGAATGATTGAGTTTCCCACCACTGGTGGTAATCCTTTAGGTTTTTTATTACAATAATAAGTGTAGGACATAAAGTAAACAAAACTTAGGCTGAATCTGAAGAAAGTTGGTATTGACTTCTTTATGGTCACATCCCTTCTCTGCCTTTAAAGATCCTAGAAACTAAGATGGAAAGGAAAGAGACACAGCTGTAGGTTCTGTTTTAATTAAGAGGGAATAAATTAATTATAGCTCTCCAGTCACACTGTCCTTTTCCTTTCCCAATGTTGTTTTTCTTCTTGTCAGCAGACCAGGAACAGAATGTTCTCTCAGCAGTACATAATGTTATCATAGTTTGTATTCCAGAGGGCATGGCACATAGTAGGTGCTTAATAATTGCCTCATGACCTGACATGGTCATCATGAAGGCAGATCACTCTAGGGCAGAGGTTTCAGACATGTCCTAGTGAGGCTCAGCCTAAAGTCAGGAAGACCTGAGTTCATTATCTGGCCTTATAAACTTACTAGTTAGGTGACTCCAGTAAGCCAGTCACTTTACTTCCACCTGAGTCAGTTTCCTCATCTGTACAATGGGGACAATAATAGCACCCACCTCACAGGTTTGTTGTGAATGGGATAATAATTTTAAAGGGCTTTACATTGTGCCTGACATATAATTGGTTCTTAATAAAGTGTAATTCGGTAATATTTAACAAAATGAAAATACAATAAAATATAATGTTACATTTTAAAACTAAGTCAATATGTGGCCCAGAGGGATCCTTATATATGACTTAGTAGCACCCCACCCCCAAAACTTTCCATTTGCCCTATCAGCTGTTGTCATTAACCATTGTAAAGGTGCACTTCTCTCCCCTTCTGAGGCTGCCTGTGGCCATGTTATTTAAAGTATACTAACACAAGTTTAGGGCAACTAGGTGGCACAGTGGATAGAGTACTAGGCTGGAAGTCAGAAAGACCCAAGTTTAAGTCTGGCCTTGGACACTGCCTACCTATGTGGCCCTGGGCAAGTCATTTAACCCTGATTGCCTCCAAAATATAAAAATACCCTTAAAAAAGAGAGCCCAGTAAGAAATACATGAGACCCAAATGTACAATTCTGGAGAAGCTTCCTACCTGAGAGACTTTCCAAATGTGTCTGTGACCCCTGAGTCAGGTGTGTCGCTAAAGAAAGCTTCGTGTAGTGGACTGGCTGTACTTCAGACTTTTAAAGTTTGTAAGTCACAGCATGAACCAGAGCTATAACTAGGAATTTTTGAACCTGAGGCAAGAGCCAGAAACACTCACTCTTTCCTATTTAATTCTTCTCCATTCTCTTTCAAATCAGGCCTGAAAATCAGGCTTTAACTAATCTGGGTTCTTTGCATGCTTTATTGTCAGACACATAGAGAGATAGGATACACAGAGAGTTCAGAGAAAAATCAAGAGCCAGATGGGTCGCATGGGGAAGTCCAGATGACTTGGAGTCACCTTCTGACTGACAAGTACTGGCTGTGTGACAATAAGTAGGCCACTTGATCTTTCAGGGGCCCCAAGCATTATCTTAAGACTGCAAGTTATAGACAAGTTGCTGACTTTTATCAGTGGAGGGACTTTCCCCACCAAAAATCCCCTTCCATGATGAAATAAACCAAAATATATTTGGCGTTATTTCAAGAGTGTAGGAAACTCCTGGTTAGGTAATTATACACATACACACACACACACACACACACACACACACACACACACATATAAATATAAATGTAAAACATTTCATTAGTGTCATTCCTACTGTCAAAAGTCCCTCCACTAGAGCAGATAAAAAGTTAGCAGTCTTAGAAAGGTTCCTGGAGCACAGAGTCGTTAAATGACTTGCCCATAGTCACAACTAATACGTGTTGAAATGAAGACCTGCTCTTGGGATACAGGAAGTCCTGGATTCAAATCCTGCCTCCAAGGTTTACTAGCTACATGACCCTGACCAAGTCATTTAACCACTATGTACCTCAGCTTTCTCATCTCTGATACTCGGAAGTAGGACTGCATAGGCTCTCAGATTCCTTCAGGCTGTAAAGAGATGATCCCATGACTTGCTTCTGGTCACACAGGTAGTACATGCCAGAATCAGAATTTAAATTTAGGTCTTCCTGGCTCCAGCGCTGACTTGCTATGCAATACCCACATTTCTTCTCTGTAAAATATATAAAAATATAGCAATACTTATGAATTGAGGAAAAGAAGGAGAAAATGGGAACGAGAAAGAAATTAAAAAGCTAATTTTGAACACCACCAATTATACCAAAGAATGAACAGCCACAGCACAGAGAACAACCTTTGCAAGTGCTTGCCAGGGACCCAGCCCCAGTCAAGGGACAGCCACGGTCCAGCTGCAGGGATGTTCCATTGTGCTGATGACCTCAGGTCACCCAAGACTTCCTTTATCCAAGACAAGTCCCGCTGCTTTTCAGATCAGTCTAGCTACTCATTACAGATTCAAAAATAACTGGACCTACTCCAGAATTACTTCACATTCAGGTCCTGTTCCATCCCAGCTGTCTTCCTTAGTCTTCCAGCCTACAGGAGTATTTTGATAAAAAAGTCATCTTGTTGCCAGCAGGAATAGACCACACTATTGTTCTTTGTGCAATGGGAAACACACACTCTTTTCCAACAAATGTGTTCTCCCAAACAACGGGATTCAGGCCAGTTGAAATCCCTGCTGGACATCTTAAACAGGACTTCTAAGAACAAGCATTTTTAACCTTGTGTGCATCATGGACCCCTTTGGCAATGTGGTGAAGTCTATGGACCCCTTCTGAGAATAATGTTTTTAAATGCATAAAATAAAATGCATAAGATCACAAAGGAAAACTAATTACATTAAACTACAGTTATCAAAATATTTTTTTAAACAAATTCACTGATCCCAGATGAAGAACTCCTGTCTTAGAGGAGCATTTATTTAATGCCTCATTCTTCCCCTCAACCTCAGAGCAGGAGGTGTCCTTTTCCCTAGATTTCTGATCTTATAACCCTTTTCTATTCCTGAGGAATGCAAATCTCAATCTTATCACATCCTTTTCCAGAACATTCGATATCCCTTTCCCCAATGATTCTATATCTTCTTTTTTCAAACATAGTGAGGTCTCCTCTTTGCTGAAAATATTTTTCAATTAATTTTAGCTTCTATCTTATTCCTCTCCACACATTTCCCCCCAAATATCTGAGTTTTCTCAATTCTCTTTTCATACCCCTGTATGAAAGTTTGCATGACTTTTTACTTCACCTCCCTCCCCCAATTTTTTTTCCAAAGTTAATAATGAAAAGACTGAAGGCTAAAAAACTTTTTAAAAAAGGTTCTCTATTACTTGACATATTCAAAAAGACCCTGGTTGAAATCTGTTAGAGATGCTTAGCATTAGAAAGGACATCAGAGGCCATCTAGTCTAACCCACATGTGAACAAGAATCCTTTCTACCATATTTACAACTGGTGGTCATTAAGGTTTCGCTTGGAGAGCTCCAAGGATTGATGTCCTCTGTTGCAAACAAAATTTTGTGATTTGGGTAGGATTTGGCCAAGATAATTTCTGACATTCCTTCCAACTCAGAAATTCTAGGATTCCAAAGCCCTTCTAAATGCAGTGGACGGTGATTGTTCTAACCTAGTTTGGGCTGAGGAGTTCAGACTTTCCTAGGTAGTCAGTTCTAAAGAATGATAATATAGTGTGCAGGGAACCTGTTAGATATCTATGACCATGGCCATGAGAGCCACCTAGTCCATAGTACAAGGTCTTAGAATGAGGTTTCCACTTTGGGAAGTATGATTAGATTGTAAAGATGGCTTTGAACAAATCACAAGGCAAGATCCAATACAAACTCCCCCACTTTGGAATTTAAAACCCTTCGTAACTTATCTCCAACCTACCGTTCCTCGCTTCTTGTATATCACTCCCCTTCTCTCACTCTATGATCCAGTCAAACTGGTCTTGCTTTTTCTTACCAACAACCTTTAATTTCCCTTCATCATACCTTTGCACAGGATGTCTCTCATCCCTGAAATTCATTCTGTCCTCTCCACCACTTCTTAAAATCCCAATTTTTCCTTTGAATACCACTTCTTATATGAGACCTTTGCTAATCTTCTAAACAGTTAATACCTTTCCCTAGAAGTACCTTGCATTTCTTTTGTATATACTTATATTTGAATGTGTTATTTCCCTGGACAAAATGTAAGTTCCTTAAAGGCAAGGACTGTTCTATTTTTATCTATGTTTACTCAGTGCCTAGCACGATGACTGACATATAGTAGACACTTACATGTATGTTGGTTGATTGAATAAGTTCAATCTCTAAAACTACGTCTCTTTACATAGGCCAAACCAAAACCTGACGATTTAATCCAGCATGGGATTTTGTCACTGGAATCTCCCATCCAGCTTCCAAAGAGCTTTTTGATGGAAGTTGATATATGATGAGCACCTCTGAGTGATCTTTAAATAAAAATTAGCTTAAGGTAGGCTCACTCTAAACTCCCACACCTCAGTTCACAAGTGGTAGAGAATACTTGTGCATGCTTTAAAGAGAACTACATTCATATATAAGCATTTCTTTTTGGAGAAGGATTCTGAGGGACAAAAATCTCAGCCTTACAAAGAAAACGCTCTGATCCAACCAGTTTCCAGCTTACTTCTTGTAATGATAATAAAACAAAATATGAAGAAATCCCCTCCCCTAACAACACAGGTAGGTTTAGGTTTTCTTTCAATTATTCACCAAAGGGAACAATCATAATGTTGACACATATAAGGAAGATCTATCTTCCTGGAAAACTATAGTAAGACTCCTCTTAGGTCAGGGTAAGCAAAAGAGACCCCCTTCTTCCCTGATAAACTAAAGGACCCATCCTCTGTCCATCAGGTGAACAAATAAATCTATTCTACAATTATTTCAAGTTCAAATCCTGTTCTCACTTGTGCCAATTTGTATTTTCTCCAGAATTAAGTATCCTTCCCTGAAATTGATTAAGCTTTCTGCTCAAAGAAGCCTGATTAGGCTTGAAGTTCAAGCGAGACCAAGGACTTCAGACTAAGTCATTTACTCTATTACTTTTGATTTTTTTGTAACCAAAAAAAAGTCCTTAATATTATATGCCTCTACACAACTAAGTATTGATTAAGCTCTTATGATTGAGACAAGGTTGCTTCCCTCCAGGAATCTTACAGTCTAGATGAGGCAATAAGGCATGTTCACAAACAATTGTAATATAAGGGAGTCTGTGATGAAAAGGTACCATAAAAAAGGTACAAAATACAATTTTTTTGTGACGACAAAGAAATGGAAATAAATTAGATGTCTCACGATTGAGGAATAGCTAAACAAATTGTGGGACATATATGCAATGAAATGTTACTGCACTGTGAGAAAGAATAAAATGTGAAGAATTCAGAAAAGCAGGGGAAGATCTATGAACTGATGCAGAACCAAAAGAAAAAAAACAGTATCAACAATGTTTATAACATTAACATAAGTGGAAAGATATAAAAAAAAATTAAAAAAAACCCTGCATGCTATGTAAATATAACAACCAAATCTGGCCCTGGAGAAAAACTGAAAAAATGTATACCCCTCCCTTCTTTGCAGAGATAGAGGTCTATGGGCATAGAAAGTTGCACATATTGTAGGATATGGTTGATGAGTGTGTTAATTTTGGTAAACCTTTTTTTTCTACCCTCTTTGATTTTAAACTTTTTTACATGGAATAATTCACTGAGTAGAGAAAAGGGATATATTTGGAAATGAAAGCAATATAAAATCAAAATATATTTTAAAAGTTAGTTTTAAAGTGCCATAAAATGTTCAAAATATGGAGAGAACATATCTAACTGGGAGATTAAAGAAAGGTTTCATAGGGGTAGTCTGTGTCTTTCAGAATGGATAGGAATTTGGCAGGTGGAAACAGGAAGATTACAGAAGAACCCAACAGCTTGATCAAAATTATAGACATGGAAAGGCATGAAATATATTCGAAAAAGAGATTACATCATTTAGTTTGCTTAATATGGGGCCAAAAAGGAACTGTAGGAAATAAAGCTGGAAAAGTTGTTGTTGCCCAATTAGAATGTAAACTCCTTCCTAGCAGGGATTGTTTTAGCCTCTGTATTTGGATCTGCAATGCTTGGCACATAGGATCTGCTTAATAAATACTTGCTGATTGAATAATTGAAAGCATATTCTAGAAGTTTCTAAATAGGAAGGAAAGACAATCAACCCCAAATTCATCTCCAGAAGAGTGTTTCTAGAGTATCATACCCCATGAACAGATTTTCTTCTTTAGGCATCTCAGTTCTTCTCAGTCACTTTAAACCATTCTGCATGCAATGGCACAAACTGTTGAAATGGTGGTTGAATTGTCTGTACATGTAGTGCCCACTCTCTTTATTCTGACTCTACAATATTTATAAGATTCAGAAGATAAAGATTCTCCCTTCTCTCCCAGCCCCAGCAAAAGTATATATTGTTGGGAGGGTGGAGCCAAGATGGTGGAGTAGAAAGACATACATATGCTACCTCTCCCCCTATAGCCCATAAAATACCTGTAAAGACAGACTCTCAACAAATTCTAGAGCAGCAGAAGCCACGGAACAACAGAGTGGAGGAGATTTCCAGCCCAGGGTAACCTGAAAGGCCAACAGGAAATGTCTGTCACACTAGATGTGGAGCTGAACCCAGCCCAGCCTTGGCCATGAGGCGTGGCTCTGGGAGGAGGACACAAACAGGCCTCAGGGGTGGAATCCCTAGTCACAGTAGCAGTGGTTCACAGATTCCCTCATCCCACAAGTGCCACAGTTCAGTGACAGGGTTTTCTCAGCTGGCCAGGAAGGGAGAAGGGCCTTCCTATAGCTCTGGCCTCAGGCAGTGACCCACAGAGGTCACATAGGGCAGGCTACAGCAGATCTCAGGGCAGCCCCTACAGCAGCCTGAGACCATTGCTGGATCGTAAAAACCCCTGGGGGCACTGAGGGAGCTGGTCTTTGTTTCGCACTGAATGGTGGCCCTGCCCCCACAGCTTGACTGGATGCTACACCCCCAGTGCTAGTTTGGTGGAACTGGAGGTCAGGTGGCTTTGGAGAGGAAATTATGCTAAGATTCTGGGCACAAAAATCCCTCTCTGCAGCCAGACCAGTACACACTTGATTGTGCCACCTTGGAGGAACTGATATCTTACAGGTCCCCAGAGTATACCCTACTCTTGACAAAGGACCCAAAAGTCAAGCAACTGGTTGGGAAAATGCCCAAAAAAGGGAAAAAAATAAGACCATAGAAGGTTACTTTCTTGGCGAACAGATATCTTCTCCATCCTTTCAGATGAGGAAGAACAATGCTTACCATTAGGGAAAGACATAGAAGTCAAGGCTTCTGTATCCCAAACATCCAAAATAAGTAGTCAGTGTTCTCAGGCTATGGAAGAGCTCAAAAAGGATTTTGAAAATCAAGTTAAGAGAGGTGGAGGAAAAATTGGGAAGAGAAATGAGAGAGAGGCAAGAGAAGCATGAAAAGCAAGTCAGCAGCTTGCTAAAGGAGATTCAAAAAAATGCTGAAGAAAATAGCACCTTTAAAAATAGGCTAACTCGATTGGCAAAAGAGGTTCAAAAAGCCAATGAGAAGAAGAATGCTTTCAAAAGCAGAATTAGCCAAATGGAAAAGGAGGTTCAAAAGCTCACTGAAGAAAATAGTTCTTTCAAAATTAGAATGGAACAGATGGAGGCTAAAGACTTTATGAGAAACCAAGAAATTACAAAACAAAACCAAAAGAATAAAAAAATGGAAGAATAGAATATGAAATATCTCATTGGAAAAACAACTGACCTGGAAAATAGATCCAGGAGAGACAATTTAAAAATTATGTGGGAGAGAAGGGGATAAACAGGGTGGGGGGGGATGATGGAAAGGAGGGCAGTGGGAGGAGGGAGCAATCTGAAGTCAACACTCTTGGAGAGGGACAGGGTCAAAAGAGAGAATAGAAGAAATGGGGGGCAGGGTAGGATGGAGGGAAATATAGTTAGTCTTACACAACACGACTATTATGGAAATCATTTGCAAAACTACACAGATATGGCCTATATCAAATTGCTTGCCTTCCCAATGGGGATGGGTGGGGAGGGAGGGAGGAAGAGAAGTTGAAACTCAAAGTTTTAGGAACAAGTGTTGAATATTGTTCTTGCATACAACTAGGAAATAAGAAATACAGGTAATGGGGTATAGAAATTATCTTGCCCTACAGGACAAAAGAGAAGATGGGGATAAGGGAAGGGAGGGATGTTAGAATAGAGGGCAGATTGGTGATGGGGCAATTAGAATGTTCGGTGTTTTGGGGTGGGGGAGGGGAGAAATGAGAGAAAATTTGGAACTCAAAATTTTGTGGAAATGAATGTTGAAAACAAATAAATTTTTAAAAAAGTATATATTGTTAATCTTTTATTTCATTCTCTTAATAATATTTCCAAATGTGTTTTGGTTATCCACTTTGGGGTAGTAGTTGATGTGAAAACTAGCGGACATTTTCTTTTCTGTCTTGTGATGATTGCACCTCTGAGTCAGAAAAACTTCCATGTAAATGTTTCGGTGACTCTGAGAACTGCCAGTTCTATGTTCATTGACAGAGCGTGGGGTACTCTCTTATTCATAACAATGTACAGCTTTAATTCTGAATGTCAACATTAATTCTACTCCCACTTTCAATTTAAATTTTCCCACATAATAGAGGGCTGTGTTTATCAAATGAAGCATTCCCATTCTCACAAATAGGTTCTTTACATTTCAGGACTGCTCATGGTGTTGTCAATTATCACAATTATCAGTGTGTGACAACACCTTCAGTGGAAATCATACATGTCACAATCTACAGTTTAAGTTGAGTTAAAGAGAATCATAGAACATTAAAACTGAAATCGACCTATAAGGATGTCCTGGAATGGGAATAACTGCTACATCTCCCTCAAATGGCCATCTGGACTTGAAGACCACCAGTGATGAGAAATTCACTGGCTCCATAATATTTCATTCCAATTGGGCCAACTCAAATTATTAGAATAATTTCCCTTGTGTTGAGCCAAAATCTGCCTCTGTAATTTCCACTCTTTCCTCCTAGCTCTGCCTTCTGGGGCTAAGCAAAACAAGCCTAATTCTTTTTCCAAATCCTTGTTGAGTTGGAAATGAGTTGCATAATTCATGTTTGAATCTGTGTGTTGGGCTGACAGAGTTAAGCACAACCTTTCTTTAAGATCTTCATCACTAAATTATAACATCATCTGTAAGTGTTTGAGAGCACATATTCTTTCATTTTTGTTTTCCTATATTGAGGACTGATAAAGAGAGCAGATTAACATCAGGGTCCCCTGGTCCAATCTGGTAAGAGCATAGTGCTGTGGGGTACTGAGCCACTTCTGGGAAAATGTGTAGCTCAAGGCTAAAAGGACTAGGTTCTTTAATATAAGGCATTAATAAGGTTAACTAATACTGCTCCCACCTTATGATAAAAGCATGAAGAGGGATGCTTCTGATTAAAAGGCTTCAATTAAAACAGCTTCAATCTCATTCTCTTCCTTTCTGCCCTGGAATCCAGGGCAAGTAGCTTTCATTTCTGGGCTTACTGTGAGGGGAGGGGAAAAGGCAGCACCTTTCCCTCTGTCCCCACTCCATTAACATGCCTGTGAGCACCCAAATGCTAAAGCAGGGGCTCTTCTAGGGGAGCTGAACCTGGGCCTTTAGCCCTGGGCTGCTTCTTTTTTCCTTTGATTTTGTTTAATTCTTGCTTGCAGGTATCTGCACAGTGTTCCTGAGATGGAGATTCCCATCCTTAGAGGTAACCTGATGAGTCTGAGAGGTTAGAGTTCCTGGGTCTCTGAGATGGAACTGACTGGCAGGAGGAGAACTTTTCTCATCACAGAAAGTGACAACCAGATAGAGGATGGGCACAACCCTTGACCTTGCTTGCCAATTCCTGAAGGGAATTACTTTGACAGTACAGAACTGAGATGAAATCCAAAATTAAAATTCATATTCAGCATTCCTACACACTGTGTGATGTAAAAAGTGAAAGTCAATGAGATAAAAGGGCCTAATCTCTTAATTCCCACAGGACTGAATCCAATTTGTAGATATGTACCTGAATCTAGAGTTGTAAGGGGTTCTTGAGCAGAGAGGGAGAGAGTAAGTACCTTGACCTCATTAGGTCTAGCAGCAGCTCTTTGAGAGCTAAATTGAGAGGCAATATAATAGGGAGCTGGACTTAGAATCAGGGAGCCCTGGGTTTGGATTCTATCTCAGGCATTAACTAGCTGTAAGACAAGTAACTTAACATCTCTGAGATTCAGAAAACTCCCTAAGACTATAAGTTATAAAGGGGTTGCAGCCCAAAACTAGAAAAGACCCAAAAGGTCATCTAGTTAAACCCTCTCATTTTACAGATGAGGAACTGAGGCTCAAACAGGTTCAGGGGTGGGGAACCCAAGGCCACATGTGGCCCTCCAAGTCAAAGGGCTCTACTGTAAAAAAGCCACGCTTGTGGACCTGGAGGGTCACATATGGCCTCAAGGTTCCCCATCCCTCAGTTAAGTGATTGGACCCAGAATACACAGGAAGTAAAGAGTGGATAAGGAAATGAAACTCAGGTTCTGATTTCAAATCTAGTGCACATTACATTGTATTGTTCTATATCCTAAGTTTTTCTGATGAAAAACTCCTTAGAATAACAAAAAGAACACAGACTGTGGAATCAAACCTTGGCTCTGCAATTTACAATTTTTCTAACTTCAGACAAGCTGTTTAAACTCTATGGTCCTCAGTTTCCTTGCCTGGGAAATGAGAGGATTGGACTAGATTATCTCTAAGAACCCTTCCAGCTCCAAAGTTATCATATAGAACTCAGTTATTAGCTATTTTATCTACCCCATTATCTAGCTGAGTCCCCTGAATAGACTATGTATTTAATACATTTGTTTTAACCTGTTTTCACAGGAATATACAAATAGTTCAGCTGGCTCTTTCCGATCTGAGCTCTATGATCAGGCATTAAATTTTCACAGTCAAAACCAGGGCATAAAATGTGATTCATTTTGGTTAGGTAATGATAAGTCCTCAAGGAGTTACTATTTTTTCATTCTAAGAGGATACATCTTCAACTATCTGATTTTTTTTAAAAGGATATATTTAGAATAACTAGATAAATATACACAGTTCCCTTAAGTAAGAGTGACTAAGGGTTAAAAAAAAAGTTGTGTTTTGTTTTGTTTCAAATCAAGGAAACTGGGCCAAGGCATTTAATTGCCTTCCTCTTGATAACCTTGAGTTTATAAACCCTAGAGGAATTTGTCGGACAAAATAATGAATAGAGGTCAGAGATAAGTTGCAGACTGATAGCATGTTATTGTCGGTTAATGAAGATGATAATTCCATGAACAATGTGTGCCTTTTTTGGATTGAGAATTACATACTGCAGACTATTGTTGGCATCCATTCTTACTTTGCTCTAGACAATGGTCAAACTATTCTCTTTCCTTTGTCATTATTTTCCAACTTTCATAATTAGAATTTAATCTCCTAAGACTCCTAGGTTCCATAAATACTATATTATACTGTTTGCTTATATTAAATTCACAAGATGTTAAAATCCCCAGTACACAAATTATTCTCTAGTAACACCACTATTATCAGGCAATTTATAAAATTGGGGAATTTTAATCCAAATATTTCATTTTACTTTTATTCCCATTAAATCCTGACTTATTTAATTTTAAAAATGCTAATAGTAGATTATAGCTGGCCCCCAAATCTGAAAGATCTGACACATGCTGGTTGTGATCCAGACAACACACTTGACCTTTCAGTATTCTTGGTAAGTCTCAAAGACAATGATGCAAAAGAGTTGATAGCCTTCACTAGTAGGGCAAATGAGCTATACTCAATGATAATCACAGGGCTAGACTATCCCTTTGTTGCTCAGATGGAAAATAGATATAGACAGATAGATATATGCATGATAGGTAAGTATATGAGAGAGAGGGAGAAAGAAAGAGACAGACAGACTGGGGGAGGGGCAAAGATAAAGAATGAAAGAGTTGACTCTTACTGTGAACCATGCTAAGTCTGTTTCCCAAAGATATTTTTTTTAAAAAAGGAAAAGGACCTATATGTAGAAAAATTTTTATAGCAGCTCTTTTTGCGGTGGCAAAGAATTGGAAATTGAGGGGATGCCCATCCATTGGGGAATGACTGATCAAGTTGTGTTATATGGTTGTGATGGAACACTACTGTGCCAAAAGAAATGATGAACAGGTTAGTTTCAGAAAAACTTATATGAACTGATGCAAAATGAAGTGATGAGAATCAGAACATTATAAACAGTAACAGCAATATTACATGATGATCAGCTGTGAATAACCTAGCTATTCTTAGCAATACAATGATCCAAGACAATTCTGAAGGACTTATTATGATAAATGCTGGCCCCTCCAAAGAAAGCATGCTTTTTTCCTACTTCCTTTATTTCCTTGTTTGTTTACTTTTAGACTGCTTTCTTTCACAACATGACTAATATGGAAATAGGTTTTGCATAATTACACATGTATAACCCATATCAAATTGTTTGCCTTCTCAGTAAGGGATCAGGAGAGGGAGAAAGGAAGATCATTAGGAACCCCAAACTTTTAAAAATGAAGTTAAAAATTGCTTGTACGTGTAATTAGGGGAAAAAATGTTAAACATTTTACATAAAATTGGGAAATATTTAATGAAATAAATAAAAATTTTTTCAAAAGAATTACATTGGTAATATGTTGCAGTCTCCTCATACCCTACATATGTCTTCAATTAGTCTCTGGATCCCATGTTATTTTGATTCTTTGAGTGAAAGACCACCATAGTCTCAGCAGTCATGTAGTCAAGCTGCTAAATACATATAATATGTAGATATATCATATTTTCAATATATGAGTGTGTGTGTATATATACACACACACATATATATATATATATACATATTCTATCTACATAAACATTTAATTTAAGCCCCACATAAGCTATGTGAGATCTTGTGGTAGTAATTTTGAATTCCATATCTTTCCTTCTCATGAAAGCTCCTCATTATTTGTACTTAATATTCTTCAACAAAGTTCCAAGCAAAGGTGGCATAGTACAAGGATGTAGAATATCTATCCCAGTTCTATCCCATGTTAACACGTAAACTTGGGAAACCACTTTAACTCTGATATCAGATTTCCCAGTCTCTTAATTGGAGATAAAAAACAAAAAAAACCTACTCTGTCTACCTTCTAGAAGCTGCAATGAGAAGTCATGTGAGATAGGTATATAGATATATGGTAGGCAGGTAGATAGGTAAGTAAATTGATGGATAGATAGATGAATGAACCAAGAGAGATGCAGATTATTTATTAAGCACGTACTATATACTAGGTTCTGTGCTAAGTGCAAAATACAAACTGTTCATAGCTTCAGAGAGCTTACATTGTGTTGGGGGGATGACAATACATAAAAGGACAAATCAAGCATTTTTTAAAAGATCACGGTTCCTGCTCTGCTCACAGATTTAGTTAGACTAGCTCATCCAAACCCTTCATTTTACAAATTAAAAACTGAAGAGCAAAGAAGTTTAATGACTTACCCAAGATATCACAGATAGTAAGTAGAAGACCTAAGCTTTGAACTTAGGTCCTGTGACTCCTAGTGAATTTAAAAAAAAAAAAAAGCTTAACCTATTAAATTCTTACTATGTGCCAGACATTGTCTGGCTATACTAGCTATACAAATACAAGAAGTGTACAGCCCCTCCCTTCAAGGGACGTATATTCTTTTTTATTTCAACAAAACAATTCAAACATTTATTAAGTGACAATATACAACCAAAAGCTGAAATAACCCCTTGTCCAAAGAGGTTTACATTTTACTAGCCAGCAGCTGATTGGATTTATACCTAAAAGAGTTTATTGAAAATGAGGAAAACCCTATCTGATGAAAAGTCAGAGCAGCAGTAAATGTAAATGCAGGAGAAATCAAAGCTGTCTATAGTCACATGAAAAAAAAAGTGCTTTAAGGGACATATATCCTTACTGGGGGAGAGAACACAGAGGGAAGTGGTGACCAGAGGGTATTTTGGTCTGGACAGTGGGCTGATCTGTAACGCAGTCAGTAGTCACAATCTTTCCTGACACAATCACAGAACTGATTTAATGACTGTCCCCATAGTAAGAGATGGAAAGGGGGAGCAGGGAAGGATGCAAAGTGTTCAGTGGCATGGGAGAAGGCAAAATGACCCAGAGATATGACTGGACAGCTGAATTAGGTGTGAATCAGGGGTCTACAGGTCAATAAGCTAAAAAAGCTTGTACTCAATCGCCAGTCAAAATAATTCAGAAGTTCTGAAGCTGAGTGGGTTAACTTCTCCAAGGGCCAGGGCATGGATTCAGGAAATGTAGCACAAGGTACTGGTCCAAGTAGAGAGAAGTGGAGCAACAGCTGCGGGGAAGATAGCAAGATGGTTTGGGTAGACAGCTGGGTGGGATGTGAAAAATGATCTGGAGGCCAGTTAGTGGGCTGTTAACATGTACTTGGTCACCAGTCAAGACAGCTCCCAATCCGGTGTTCTTTCTACTTTACTACACTGCCTCATCTGTTTGTATTTTAAATTAAATGATTAAGCTTATACTGAAATAATACTTCTAAGGAGATTCACAAAACAAAAGCAGCAAAGACCATATATGTACATTCATCAGCATCATATATGCATCTTATAAAAGGGGAGAAATGACAATAAATTACAATATACTTTGTTTATTGAAACCGTGTATAATTTGAGCAAATGGCATGGTTTTTGTGGTAGATAATATTTAAATAAAGTCTTATTGTACAGACAGTTCACAAATATTCACATGTGGATTCTATCTGCTTTGTAGACTCTCCAAGGTATGCTTTCTATTTGGAGCCAACTTTTCTCTGCTGCTCAGGAAATGTGTTTGGAAAATGCAAACTGATTGAAAATAGGCAACCATAATTAGGACAGCAAGTCTCCAGCAAAGATCATGTATTTCAAAGTTGCATGTAAATTCTCACATTTCAAACAGCCAAGATGGTGTTAGTATGGGGATGTCCTCCACTGAAATCGATTATACTCCCTCTACTTCTTAGTAAGTAGATGGTTTTCCTGGACCTTTGAAACTAAAAAGTTTAATTGTCACATAACTAACCTTTGATGACATACCTCTAAACATTCTGGTGCTCAAAGAACAGAAAGTCAACAGTTCATACTCAGAGCCATTCCAGCTTGGTGGGATTCACCAGGACTCATTCCGCTGGCAAAGAGGGTGCAGCTTGGCCCTGATACAAAGCACCAATTCAGAAAGCAAAAGTGGAGAGATAAGTATGACTAGACACAGACCATCATGATGATAATAGCTCCAAATATATTCACAAAGCCAACCTCTACTATCTACTAACCTCTATCAGAGTAGATAGAGGACAGCTGAATTAGGTGTGAATCAGGGGTCTACTACTCCCCTATCTACTAACCTCTATCAGAAACTGTAAGCAGAGACTCATTGGGGAAAAAATGTAATTTCTATTTTTTTAATACATGGAAGAAATCAAACAAGAGATAAAAAATTAAATGAAAGCTCTGCAGGAAAAAATTGAAAGGAAGAAAAAGCTTAGAACAGGAAGTGATAAACCTGACCTAAGTAAAAGACTCCCTGAATAGAAGAGTAGAAAAAATAGATATTAACAATTCCATGAGATTTTTTAAAATGACAACGAATTTTAAAAAATTGAAAATAGAAGAAAATGTTAAGGCCTGTGGTATCAGAAACAAATAACCTGGAAAACAGATCAAGGAAAGAGCATTTAAGAATTAGTCAACTTCCCTGAAAAGCATGATAAAAAAAAGTCTAAAAATCATATTTGAACAAATTACAAGTGAACCCTAAATGCTCAGATCTATTAGAACCAAAATGCAATGTTAAAATAGAATCCATTAGTTACATACAGAAAGGAACCCCAAAAATAAAAATTCCAGGAAACTAGAGTTTCCATCCCTGCCTACTTCCCTCCCTCCTCCCTACACACACACACACACACACACACACACACACACACACACACACAGATGCCTATTACAGTAAAAACAGAGTTCAAGTACCAAGGAAGCACAGTTAATATCATACAAGATCTGAAAGCCTTTATGATAAGCAATAGGAAATCTTGGAGCACAATATTCCAAAAGGCAAAGGATTATAAATTTGCCACTAGTAGTATGTTGGTGGATGTTTAACAACTGGCACATTTTCTCTCTCTCTGTATGTATATCTATATGTATATGCACTTTTACACAACACACTTTTAGGTTTCATCTATATTAACATTTTCTTCATCACTTTCTTAAATGATAAGTCACAAAACAATAAAGCGAGTCTTTATTTGGAGCATTTGCCTATTTATGAAGTGTAAATGCTTAACTGAAAATTTAACAATTGCTTCTCAAGAGTTTGTACCAGCGGGCTCTAACACACCCCTGAGTCACAACCAAGAATAACTTACATTGAGAAACTAAGTATATCCCTACAGGGAAAAAAATAGAACTTCAATGAAATAGAGAACTTTCAACGTTCTTCAAACTTTCAAGCAGTCTTGATGAAAAGGCCAGAGCTGAGTATGAACTTTGAAATACAAACACAAGACCGAATATAAACCAAGAGAGGTCCATTTATTTGAACACTTGGAAGGAACTTTAAGAAAATCATGCCCTAAACTTCTAATAGGAAGAAGGGAAACATGTCACTTTAGGATCTTAATGTCTTCAATGGTTTGAAATTTTATTAAATCCAATCTATGGACCCAAGAACAGACTTTCTAAATTGAATGGATGATAGTGTTAGCAGGGAGCACCAAAGGGCCAAGGATTTTCTTGACCTCTGGACCAAAATCCTTTCATTCTTCATGGTGTGATGACTGTGGACTGATTCATCTTCCAAGCTTCTTCAGTAAGTTAAAAGCAATGTCCCTTTTGGTCTCAGTAGAGAACTGAGAAGATATCCTAGGAACCCATAGGGCTAGTTTTAAATTTCAGTCTCTGTCTCTCTTTCTCCTTTTCCCCTTCCTCCTTCACTCTCTCCCCATTATCTTTGTCTCTATTTTACTGGCTAGCCAAGTTACAGTCCTTTTTGATAACTCATCAACACTCATCAGTATCCATAAGGGTTTATTATATACCAACCCCCATAGTCACTTGAACCAGTCTAATATTGCCAATTTGCTTGATTCCTTCCCTCTGGAACAGCTATTGCAACTATAACACACAATCACCTCCATTAGAAGACATTCAATAACCTGGCAAAGCTTTGTTGTCCATGACACCAAAGTGGTTATCCAAAATTGCTGAGCACTCAACCACCATAACCTTGGAAAGTTGTATTTTCAAAGGGCCTATGAATCAATCAGGCAATATCCATTTATAAAACATCTTGCTACGTGTCAGGCATTGTTCTGAGCACTGAGAATTCAAATACAAAAGACGATCCCTACCTCTCTAAGGAGATTATGCTCTAATGGAGTCAAAGCAGGTCCCTTGATACTTTCCACTGATTTCTCTTGTTTCTCCACATCAGTAATCTGTCATTCCTACTTCTACTTCTAAAGTATATCCTCAGAATTCAAATGACTCAACACCACTCCTCACCATCAGGTAAGCTTGCTGAAAAATACTATAGCTTTCCATTTTGACTACCTAGAATTGCGAATCTAAGGATACATATGAAAAAGTCAGAAATTCATAGATCTATGGAATCCTAACTAGAAGACCAAAAGAAATCTAAACCAGTGCTATCAAACTCAAACAGAAATGGGAACCATTAAACCATGACTATGGATTCCTTTAAGTGTGACATATATATATATATATATGTATTATTAAATATTTCCCCAATACATTTTAATCTGGTTTTGGCTATACCTCTGATCTACTCCAGCCCCCTCATTAAGGCACAAAGTGGTGAACTGACTTGCCCAAGATCACACAGATTGTGATTAGAAGAGCCAAGATTTCAACTTACATATGCTAAGCCCAACTCTAGTGCTATTTTTGCTGCGCCAAATACAACATATCTTGTCTGTACAGCAAGTAGAGAAATTCATGTGGAATAATTTGAAACTAGAATTTAATAATAATAATAAATTTGAGACTGGAAAATTATGAACCTTAGTGAAATGGTCCACCATTTTTTATACCAAGACAATAGGAGTTTACAAGAATAAAATTCTCCATGAAAGCACAATGGTTTAGTGTGAAATAATAGCTAGCTAATAATAATAGATATTATTTATATCACACCTACTATATGTCAGGCACTGTGCTAATTACATAACACCTGCCTCACAACCACCCTGGGAGGTAGGTGCTACATTTAATCCCCATTTTACATTGAGGAAACTGAGGCAAAGATTCAGTGAATTGTCCAAGGTCACACAGGTAGTAAACATCTGAGGAGAATTTGAAGTCAGATCTTCCTAACTCCAGACCTGGTACTCTATCTACAGTACTCTTCCTTGCCTCTGCAAAACAACGGACTTGGAATCACAAGATCTGGGCTTGAGTTCGAGTTCTACCACTAAACTTATTTTAGTCACTTCACCTCTTAACCTCAGTTTTCTTATCTATAAAATGGGATTAATATATTCCCTATTTCTTAGTATTGTTATGACACAAACTCTTTGTAAATTACGAAGTACTAGATAAATTAAAATTATTACCACCATTCTGTGGCTCATTGTGGCCTGGGGGTGCTGACCTTGAGCTCTCAAAGGCTATGTTGCTGGGATACATCTTTTGGCAGGTCTTACCAGGAAAGAAAGTTCATATTTGTACTGGAAAGTTAGTGCACCTTTCTTCTGAAGTCTGGTTAAGTTTGGAGACATTTTATAATCAAAAAGTTGGCTATGGGGTATTGCATATTTTTTTGTCACAGAAACTGAACAAAAGGCCTTTTAAGATACAGAGTTTTTCTAGTTCACCTCAGTAGAAGAAATAGCTATATTATGAAACCTTGGATATTTTGAAGAATTGAAATAGCAAAACATATAATGTACTTATCACAAAAAATGCCAAAATTATCAAAAGAGAAATTTCTAAGCACATTTTATACTTTTGTGTGCATTTTATACTTTTAACTTGACACTTATCACATTGTTTCAGTCTTCTCAATGTAAATCTATTGTCAACTGTTTTGAACATTCAAAGTCTCAAGGTTAATATTACATTTTTATGTACCAAGTTCCAAAAATGTCTCGAATTGACTTGGTCAAATTCTTTCTTTCTTTTTTAAAATTTATCATTTATTTTTAATATTTAAAAAGTTTTTTGAGTTCTAAATTCCCTCCAGCCAGCCTCTTCCCCACCTATTGAGAAGGAAAGCAATATGATGCCCATATGAGAAGGTGCATAGATCATGCAAAATATATTTCCATATTAGCCAGGTCACAAAAAAAGCAAGAAAAATAAAGAAAGTGAAAAAATTACCCTTCAGTTGTTCATCAGTTCTCTCTCTGGAGGTGAATAGCAATTTTCATCATGAGTCCTTCAAAATTACTTTGAATTATTGTGTTCATAAGAGTAGCCAAGTCTTTCACAGTAGATCATCATTATAATATTGCTATTACTGTATACAATGACCTACTTCTGCACACTTCACTTTGCATCAGTTTATAGCAGGTTTTCCCAGGTTTTTCTGAAACCATTCCCCCTCATCATTTCTCATAGCATAATTGTGTTCCATCATAATATCATACCACAACTTGTTCAGCCATTCCCCAATTGATGGGAATCTCCTCAATTTTCAAGTCTTTGCCACCACCACAAAAAGAGCAGTTATAAATATTTTTGTACATACTGGTCCTTTTCCATTTTCTTTGATCTCTTTGGAATTCCAATTTAGAAATTATATTGCTGAATCAAAGGATATCGAACAGTGACCAAGAACTGTGAATAGGTAATGAAGTTACCAGTCATCACCAGCTGCAGCCAGTGCCAATAAAAGTTCACCTGTAATTGTATTCTGGCCAGTTGTCCAATCCCTGACAACCTCTGGGCTAAGAGCTCTGAAGCTGTTACTTCTACTGTCCCTGCCACCTCCAAGGCCCACTGCCAGTGCCACAGTCCCATGCACTCTAGACTGACTCCTGCCTTTATGTCACCAATCTCTCCTGCTGACTTCCTAAGTTGTTTTGGACTAGAAAAATGTCTCATTTCAACTTTTTGTTGTCTCTCTTGCTCCAGAACTCAATATGAGGCATTATTTTCAAGTTGTTTAGAACGGAATGTTGGGAGAATTTCACTGGGTTGCTACCTCTACTCCACTGTCTTGGTTCTTCCTGGATATATTTTTTTCTTGTAATTTTATACTCTTCCTACAATATTTTCTTCTTTGCGGCTTTATTGGAATAGCCAAAAATACTGTGTAAATTTTTTTGAAACTAATTGCATGAGAAGGGAAAAGGAATAAGCATTTAAAAGCACCTATGTGTCAGAAACTGATAAATGCTCTTAAATATTAATCTTTCCTTAAGTATTAAGCAATAGAGTAAATATTTAGAAAATAGTATGCTTCAATCTACATTCCAACTCCATAGTTCTTTCTCTGGAAGTGGATAGCATTTTCCATTATGAGTCTTGGAGTCATCTTAGATCCTTGTATTACTGAGAGTGTTAAATCTATCAAAGTTGGTCATCACACAGTGTTGCTATTACTGTGTACCATGTTCTCCTGGTTCTACTCGCTTCACTCAGCATCAGTTCATATAAGTCTTTCCAGGTTTTTCTGAAATCCATCTGCTTTTGGATTTCTTATGGAACAACAGTATTCCATCACATTCATCATATTCCACAACTTGTTTAGCCGTTCCCCAGTTGAAGGGAATCTCCTCACTTCCCAATTCTTTGCCACCACAAGAAGGGCTGCTTTAAATATTTTTTTACATGTGGGTTCTTTTCCCATTTTTACGCTGATCTTGCCACTGGATCCAGATGGCTCTGGAGGAGAGAGTGAGGCTGGTGATCTTGCCTAGCCCTCTCTCACTTAAACCAAATTCATTTGCAAGTCATGGTATCACCTTTCTGATGTCATGATCCTCTTTGAGAACAAAGGACAAAAAAACAACCATTAAGGCACAGAGAGGATTCACTCTGACTTTCACTAACGTAACTGAGGTCTCTTCAAGAGACAGTGTGGTGTGATAGAAAGCATGATGGATATTGTATCAAAAGATTCAAACTGTTAAAATCTTGACTCTGTTGCTTAATACTTAAGGAAATTTGGACAAATTACTTAATGTCTCTTGCCATTAGCTTCCTAAACTGTACTGTAAAATAAATGATCTCCAGTCCTTTCCAAATCCAAATTGATGAATATATGACACTTAGACACCCCCTGCCCCAGAGGTAAAATGTGAGTGTTTACACAGTGATTACCAAGAGAAAATGATATTGACGTCTAATCTCTGGGGGTACCATGGTACCATGACATTCTGGTAAGAGGCATATTTAGAGGCAGATTGAGCTTCTCTGCGACCAGGAATCACACTTATTTTTCACCAGTGTGAGGACAGTATAACTACTTAATACTGTTTGCATCACCAGTAACTTTAACAACACTTTCTAGAAGGATATTGGTGAAAATCAATAAAACAATGCTGCCTATAAACATATTAATGCACTTTCCCTGGAGAAAGATAATAACACAATATTCCAAAGAAATGATGCACTAATCAACCCTGACCTCCCTTTGAATGAGTTCTTGAAAAAGAAAACCAAGCTAGCCTGCAGATGTTCCATTAGAAAAACACAGACTATTGTGGTATTTGAATTTAACTTCCTCAATGTTTATAGAGAAGAGTAACACCATAAAACAGCACCAGCAAGCATCAGGGTCATTTGGAGCTGATTTGTTTCTTCAGAATAGAAAGAGATTTCGAAACCAAATTTGTAAAGGTCAACTCTGAAATTGTATACTCTGTGCAGCTTTTGTAATATTAAATTGAAAGGAGAAAGAGGGTCTACATGACCTCTCTCTAACTCTATCCACTTTCCATAGAAAGCCTGAGGTTATCCAAGGATATACATAATCAGCAATGGTGTCCAAGAATCTTCGTTAATCCTGAAATGTGAGCATTGTGTTGTCTGAGGGCTTCTACGTCCTGATTTTGACAAAGGAGCAAAGAGTGGCACACCTGTGGAAGGAACAACACCCTGTCTATCCCACTTAATCCTTAAATTGGATTCTGTCCTAGAGACTTAATTGGCTGAAGACTAAGACTCAAGCCATTAACGTGGTCTCCACATTTCCTAAGTACAAAACCAGAAGACAAGGCAGGTTACTACCTCAGACTTCTGGTCAGCAGACCAATATGGGCAACACAGAGACAAGGAAGCTATGCCCAACTGAATCAGTGTTGTATCTTTGCTGAATATACTTTTCATGCTATGACTAAAATGTCTTTTGCTAACTGTCAGATGGACTATATGAGTCTCATATCATTCCAATCCCAAATCTGAAGCATCAAACCATATTGCATCCAATCTGACCTTCACCAATCCCTTTCTTTAACTTCTAGAACTACAGCCTGACATTATGTGAAATGTTCCCTTTCCACACCAAAAGGCTTTGTAGTGAAACAAACAAAACTCCAGGCAGACTGTGTGAAGGACCACTTGAAAATCATTATGTGTCTATATCCTTAGTCTTGAGGTACCTCTTCTGTTCTCTGTGATTTTTCAAATGACAGTATCTCAACTGTCATTTTTCCAATGACAGTATCTCAACAATCTCTATCAAAAATTCTCGTAAACGTTTCAGTGTTCTTTGTCCAAACTTAAAGATTTAAACTCATTGATGTAGGACAACTAGATACTCCCACCTCAAGGAAAGTACTCTTCTAACTCATGGATTTTAATTCCCTAGTAACCATTTTTATTATATCCTTTCCATTCCAACAGCTCTTTGGAAGAAAAGCTCCAAGCAAAATAAGACTTTTACATTCATCATGTAGTCTGATCTGCCTTGAGTAATGCTGCTGTCCTTTCTTTCATCTTCCCTTTGTCCCCAACATAGTTTGAAAAATGCCCCTTTTTCTCTTGTGTCAGTTAAGGGCATTTTAAATTTTCTTTTATTCCTCCTGCAACTTATGGTAAACTTCATTTGACTGAAACCTGTTCTGTAGGATATGAAAATTTACTTAACAGCTTTAAACATTCCTTAGTAAAGAAGCCAGAGGAAGAATCTCAACTGTCCCTGGCTCCTTGGCAACATGTAAATCATTATCCTCAACCAATATATTTGTGAATTCTCTACAAGTAGTTTAATCTGTGACCTTACTTTGTCGATGAAGTTTCTTTCCTTAGAAGATGTATGAGATTGTGACTCCATTTAAATAAGTTTGTTCAACTTTTATGACTTTGAAGGAAGCATGGGATTAGGGATCTATCTTCTTTTTAACCTTATGGCTTAAGAGAAAATCTACAAAATTGCAATATGCAAATGAATTATTTCTCTGTCACTCTGATGTAATTTTGCCTATAAGAAGCCTTGTCAGAATCCTCATCATTGCTCAAGTTTTCTCTGAGGTCTGAACCTATGCTTAAGCATAAAAATAAAACCCAAGTTTTTGCATCCATAATTTCTGTACTGTAATAAATTTTTGGCAGCAGTTATCTACCACATGAACTCAGAGAGGAGATATTTTTTCCATAACATGGCCTACTCAATAAACTCTACTGACAACCTATTGCCTTGAGGATAAAATATTAACTCTTCTGCTTGGCTTTTAATGCCCTTTACAACCTGGCCCCAACCTATCTTTCTGGTCTCATTATATATTACTCCTCCTCCCACACTCCTTAGTCTAGCCAAATTGACTTTCTCTCTGTTCCTTATACTTGACAATATATCTATCTCTATATCTTTGTACTATCTATGCCTTATGTTTGGAACAATGCATTCCCTCCTCACTTCCACCTCAAAGAATCCCTCTGATCAAGCCACAATTCTTACATGAATTTCTCTATAACTACCTTATACTTATTTTATATACTTAATGTATGTTCTGCCTCCTCTGATATAATATCCTTGAAAATAAGATTTATTTCATTCTTTGTATTTGTATTTCCAATACCCGAACCAGTGTAGGTGCTTAATCAATGCATGTTGATCGATTCTTAACATGCACTGCCAGCCTCAATTGTTCTGGGCTTTGGTATTCCTCTTACAATTGTTACAGAACTTCTTTTGTATTCATCCCCTATTACCTGCCCTTGCTTCGATCTTCTTTCTACAATAAATGTCCTGTTCACATTCTCAGTTGGTTGGTGAGTTCCCTGTACATTGACTCTTTAGATAGCTCCTCTTTTCATTTTCAGTGGAATCATTTTTATTTTCAGAATTTCTTCTTCAGAATTTACTTCCCCATAGAAATCATAGAGTTTTAGAACTGGAAGGGATCTTAAAAATCATTTAGTCCTATATTTCACTCAGTGCAAGAATCCCCTGTACAAAGCCCATTATAGACCATCTAGATGCTGTCTCAAGTTTCTTTCAGTAACTGGGATCTCATTACCTAACTAAACAGCCAATTCCATTGTTTTTGAAGCAGCTCTAATTGTTTTGGTTGATGCTGAGCACAAGTCTTTCCCTGGTCCTGATTGTGCCCTTTGGAACTTCATCAAAAACCTAAATCCCTCTCCTACGTGATAGTCCTTCAACTAGTGAGAAAATGAGATTTAGAACTGAGGAAAAACCTTAGAGTTTTTCTGTTCCAAAAGCCTTAAATGAAGCTAAGAGGCAGGGAGGGATGGCAGAAGTGAAGATAACTAGTATATTCCTCCCTTGTTTCCTCCCTAATTTATCAGGCTAAAAGGGGATATTTGAATTCAATGTATGTGTGTGTGTGTATACACATATATATGCATACATAGATCTACATAGATAGATATCGATATAGATACACACCCACAAACATACATGATAGAGAACAGTAGAAATAGAGATAGTAGAGCATAGTGGAACAAGAACTGGCCTTAGAGCTAGGAAGACCTGAGTTCGAGTTTCACCTCTGATACATACAGTATTGAATAGCATGCTCTGACCAAGTCTCAACTCCTAAGTAAATCTCTGTAAGACTATAGGTTCTGAGAAGATGCCAACCTGTAATGTTAAAACAAATTTTCTCTCTATACCAAAGAAATCAGAGATCTGGTCCTTATCCATCTTAGCCCCTATGTGATATCTAACAAAATTGGTGAACATCTAATATATCATTTTTCATGCCCCATGATAGATAGGGAGAGGATTAGGTAATTAGGACCATTTCTTCCTGGTCAAATCCAATGGTTTTTTTCTCAGTTTCCATGTTTCATGACCTCTTTGCTCCATGTGCCAGTAGTCATCAATTACTCCTCTTCAAAACTTATGACAACCACTATTTTGTATGATAGGGTACTGAACTATATTGCTTTTCTTAGGAACCTGATCACTGACTCCTTTTAGCTCTTTGTCTTCTCCTAATTTCCTACCATTGGATGCTACCTAGCCTTTCTCTAAACCCTTTAAAATACTTTTTCCTAAAATCAAAGTACACATCCAACAATGATGGACTTTCTTCTCCTTCTGATATGTTTTAAGTACAATCTCTTGCCCCTAAATTTCTTAGCATTTCTACTTCAGTGGCTTCTCCTTTGTTGGTCAGAACCAGGGTCAGGATGGTAGCTGTCCTTGTTTCCTCTACCTGATGAGGAATGAAATTATCATTAAGACAAGCCAAGAATGTATCAGCTTTTCTGCTTTTGGCAAAGAGAGAGAGCGCTCTAGCAAATCTATGGATAGTTGGAGTCCCCATCAATATTTGGCCAAGTTTGTGAACTTTTCTCCAAATCTTTCATCTAATTCTTCTTTCCAGATGGTCTGCACTGTTGTCCCATGACAGCATTGCTTCTACTTCCCCTTCCACTGATCCTCATCCAAATATTCTCCACACAACTTCCCCACCTCCAGTTCTTTACTTGAGTGTGTGCTCTTAATATGCAGTATTATTCTCTTTCTCTCTCTCTCTCTCTCTCTTTCTCTCTCTCTCTCTCTCTCTCTCTCTCTGTCTCTCTCTCTCTTATACATACACATACACACACACACACACACACACACACACACACACACACACAATAATCCTTTTATCCAGTCTGTTTCCTTGGAATAAGGAAAATCCTTCCAGAACCTAGTTTCAGTCATGAGTCTTATTCCACCAAGTTTCAAAGATGCCTGTTAAATAAAATTAACTTCTTTGTTAAGATCACCTGCTTATTGAGGAGGCAGTGCATAGTGGAGAGAGAACTGTATCTGAAGTCAAAGGACCTGGGTTCCAAGAAGACCAAACTTAGAGCCTGTTCAGCTTGGGGCAGGTCATATAAGCCCTCAGGGCTTTCAAGTCATTCATCTGCAAAATGAATGGATTATCTCTAGTTTACTTCTTGGGTTCCCTTCAAGCACAGCATCTATGATCTTTGCCATGCTTGGAGCCACTGGCTCTCTTCTTGAATATTGTCTCTTATGAAATACTGGCACTCTCTTCTGCTGTTTTTCTCCATATGTTATATACTCTGTTCTCTATGCTCTCTGACTTGACAAAGAATCATGAGCAGTTTTTCCCTTCTCCTCCATTTTCAGGTTAAAACTCTTATAAGATTTGTAAGATTGTAGGCAAGTGTACTTCCTTTTTACTAACCCTTTGTTACTGGCACTCCATCCCTAGCCAAGAGTCCACCATTTCTATATTTTAAACCCTGATCCAAAAACAAATATCCCATCCTTAACCTCTCATCCAGTTAATTTCTCATATTTTTCTTTCTCTTTTTGAAGCCCCTGTCTTTATTTGGCAGCCATGGAGGAAACACTACTTTTCTCACTAAGGATTTCCAAGATCTTCATAATTCTTATCAATAATCTTCTTTCAGAATTTATCACAACCTGAGTCACCAGGAATGGGGAGCAGTCATAAGGTTTGGCAAGAGATTCTCTGACATGTCCTGGATATAAAAGTGTCTCTAGTTTATTGGGTGGTCAATAAATAGCAATTTTGGTTCCCTCACTATAGACAGCACCAACCACAACTACCCATTCTTTTTTCATACAGCTTTAGGCTCCATGCTATCTATGTATCCACATCATCCTGTCTTGGGGCACAAGAAGCTGCTTCCTCCTGAGACACTCCAGCTACTCTACCCTCCTATTGGAAGAGCCTTATACCACCTGCTTTACTTTAAGTGTACAGTGGCTCATCTTTTCTTCCTTCTCTACATTGCATTCTTCCATCTACCAGATTGCTGATGGAGTTAAGATTGCCTTTCTGGATTTCTGGTTCTGGGAGCCAAGATGGCAGAGCGATCAGTAATTGCTATCTCCCTCCCCTTGTTGACCTTGACAAGCCCACAGAATATCTTCCCGGGAAAAACCTTGGAATGGTGGGAACAGCAGAAGGGGTAAACATATTCAGCCCAGGAGGCTAGAAAGATTGCTAAGGAGGGCTCCTCTTGCTGTGGCTGAAGGTGGCTAGTGCAAGATCAGGGCTGTCCCAGACAGCCCCACCTCAACAAACCAGGAGAAGACCCTGAAGCCCAGGGGGGTGAAGTCAGCAACTGCCAATACCAGGACCCCATGCATGCCTCAGCACCCCAGTGGAATCGAGAAGACATTAGTGCAGACAGTTGAGCCTAGTATGCTATAGCTCAGCAGAGGATCCTCCTGTGACCAGACCACCCCTCCCTGACATTTAACAAGCTAGCTCCAGGGCTAATCCGGGGAAATCCAAAGAGACCTCACCTGGCTTCTGCTTTCCAACACCAACCAGCTCAGCACCAGGTAAGCTGCAGCATTTTAGCTTCTAGATGAAAGAACTAGAGGCCACAACACACAAAGTCTCAAGTTTTAGGCACAAGAACTGTGGGACAGAGCCCCCTGTGCCTCAGATACAGAGATCTACTTTAAAAGTCAGCAAAAGGGTGATTATCATGAGTAAGAAGCAAAGCACAAAAGAAAAGACCATAGAATCTTTCTATGGGGACAAGGACTAAAACATAAATACCAAAGAGGTCAGCATTGAGACTGTAGTTCCATCTGAAACTTCAGAAGGGAACATGAACTGGTCTGAAGCACAAAGAGTCTTCTTGGGAGAACTCTGGAAGGATTTTAAAACCCAAATTAGAGAAATAGAAGAAAAACTGGCCAATGATTTTAAAAATATGAAAAAAGAATTCACAGAAGATAAGAGTTCCTTAAAAAGGAAAATTGGACAAATAGAAAAAGAAGTACAAAATCTAACCAGTGAAAATAACTCCTTAAAGGGAACAACTGGACAGATGGAAAAGGAGATGCAAAAGTGAACTGAAGAAAATAATTTGATAAAAAATAGAATCAGGCAAGTAGAAGCTAATGAATCCATGAGACATCAAGAATCAGTCAAACAGAGTCTAAAGAATGAAAATATAGAAGAAAATGTAAAATATCTAATTGGACAAACAACTTACCTGGAAAATAGATCCAGGAGAGAAAAATTTAAGGATTATTGGTCTACCAGGAAACCATGATGAAAAATAGAGCCTGGATAATATTACCCAAGAAATCATCAAGGAAAACTGCTCAGAAATTCTAGGCCCAGAGGGCAAAATTGTCATCAAAAGAATCCACTGCTCACCTACTGAAAGGGACCCCAAACTAAAAATACCAAGGAATATCATTGCCAAATTCCAGAACTATCAAGTGAAGGAGAAAATACTACAGGCAGGCAGAAAGAAATAATTCAAATATCAAATAGCTACAGTCAGGATCACACAGGACCTTGCAGCTTCTACATTAAAAGATCAAAGGAATTGGAATATGATATTCCATAAGGCAAAGGATCTGGGACTACAACCAAGGATTAATTACCCAGCAAAGTTGAGCATAATATTTCAGTCAAGGAGATGGACATTCAATGAAATAAGGGATTTCCAGACCTTCCTGATGGAAAGATCAGAACTGAATAGAAAATTTGATCTTCAAGAGAAGCATAAAAAATGTAAATGGGGAAAAAAAATTTGTTGAACAATATGGGCAACCTGTTTACATCCCTACAAGGGAAGATGATACTTGTTAATCTTGAGAATTGCATATTTATTATGAAATGTAAAAGGGATATACATAGATAGAGGGAGTGAGTATAAATTAAATGATTTGATGATAACAAATGTGATTTAAGGGTGTGAAGGGATTGTAATGGGAGACTGAAAAGGAAGAGGCAGAAAAAAATAAATTCCATCACAGGAAGAGGCACAAAAATATATTACAGTATAAGGAAAGAGAGGAGGGAGATGAGCATTGTTTGAGAAGTACTCTCATCTGATTGGATTCAAGGAGGGTACAACAAACTCAGTTAAGTATAGAAATACAATTAGCTCTATAGACAGTAGGAGGGAAAGGGAGAAATAAAAGGGAGAGGAGCCTACAAGGGAGGGAAGAAGTAGTAAGGAAAAAGGAGATTAAAAGGAATCAGGGCTGAAAGAAGGGAGGGAAGACTGAGGGAGGCAGTGGTAAAAATGAAAACTCTATTGTGGAGGGGAAGGGAGAAGTGAAAACTAAAAGCATAAACAAGGGGAAAGGGAATGAAGGGAAACACACAGATAGTAATCACAACTGTGAATGTGAATGAGATGAACTCTCCCATAAAACAGAGACTTATCAGCAGAATAGATTAAAAGCCATAATCCAACAATATGTTGTTTACAAGAAACACATTTGAAATGGGAAGATACACATAAGGTAAAAGTGAAAGATTGGAGCAGAATATATTGTGCTTTAGCTGATGTAAAAGAAGCAGGGGTAGCAATCCTAATCTCAAACAAAGCAAAAGCAAAAATAGATCTAATCAAAAGAGACAAGGAAGGAAACTATATCCTGCTAAAAGGCACTATAGACAACAAAACAATTCATTACTAAACATATATGCTCCAAGTGGTATAGCATCCATATACTTAGAGGAGAAGTTAAGGGAGTTACAGGAAGAGATAGAGAGCAAAGCTATACTAGTGGAAGACAACACCCTCCCCCCCCTCTGAACTTGATAAATCTAACCTCAAAATAAACAAGAAAGAAGTTAAGGAGGTGAATAGAACCCTGGATAAGGTAGATATGATAAATCTCTAGAGAAAACTGAATGGGAATAGAAAGGAATATTTTTTTCAGCAGTACATGACACATATACAAAAATTGATAATGTACTAGACCATAAAAACCTCACAATCCAGCACAGAAAGGCAGAGCTAGTCAATGCATCCTTCTCAGATCATAATGCAATAAAACTTATATGTAATCAAAGGCCATGGAAGCATAAACCAAAAACTAATTGGAAACTAAACAATCTAATCCCAAAGAATGAGTGGGTTAAACAACAAATTATAGATTCTCTAAGACTTACCCTTGGGGGAGGAGCCAAGATGGCGGAGTAGAAAAATTCACATACGCTAGCTCCAAACCCACAGCCCATAAATTACCTATAAAAAGAACTCCCAATGGGTTCTGGAGCAGTGGAAGCCATGCAGCAATGGAGTGGAGGAGATTTCTGTTCCAGAGAGCCCTGAAAAGCCATCACCAAAGGTCTGTCATGCACCGGACCCTGAGCGGAGCCCAGCCCTGCCCTGGCCATGGCCCTGAGAGGAGCAAATCCAAGCAGGCTTCAGGGACGGAACCTCCGGTGGCCGTGAAGTTCCCTCCATCCACAGGCACTACAAGTCAGTGAGAGACCCTATCTGGTCAGCTGAGAGGGGAGCGGGGTGTCTCCATAACTCAGGCTCCCTCAGGAGGCAGCAGCAGACCCAGGCTCCCAAAGCAGGCAGGACCTCAGATCCATTACTGAAGGTCTCTGCATAAACCCCCTGAGGGAACTGAGCCTGGGAGGCAGCCCTGCCCCAACCTGAGAACCTGAATTTAATCTTACCCTGAATAGCAGCCTGGTCACTGAAAGCCCTGAGGCTGGGGAGCAGCATTTTAATCTCAGACCCCAAGCACTAGTGAGGCGGGGGTGAAGAGGAATCTCAGAAATCAAGTAACTGGCTGGGAAAATGCCCAGAAAAGGGAAGAAAAATAAGACCATAGAAGGTTACTTTCTTGGTGAACAGATGTTTCCTCCTTTCCTTTCTGATGAGGAAGAACAATGCTTATCATCAGGGAAAGACATAGAAGTCAAGGCCTCTGTATCCCAAACATCAGAAATAGATATCCAATGGGCTCAGGCCATGGAAGAGTTCAAAAAGGATTTTGAAAATCAAGTTAGACAGGTGGAAGAGAAACTGGGAAGAGAGATGCAAGAAAAGCATGAAAAATGGGTCAATGATTGACCTTGCTAAAGGAGACTAAAAAAATGCTGAAGAAAATAACACCTTGAAAAATAGGCTCACTCAATTGGCAAAAGAGGTTCAAAAAGCCAATGAGGAGAAGAATACTTTCAAAAGCAGAATTAGCCAAATGGAAAAAGAGGTTCAAAAGCTCACTGAAGAAAATAGTTCTTTCAAAATTAGAATGGAACAGATGGAGGCTAATGACTTTATGAGAAACCAAGAAATCACAAAACAAAACCAAAAGAATGAAAAAATGGAAGAGAATGTGAAATATCTCATTGGAAAGACAACTGACCTGGAAAATAGATCCAGGAGAGACAATTTAAAAATTATGGGACTACCGGAAAGCCATGATCAAAAAAAGAGCCTAGACATCATCTTTCATGAAATTGTCAAGGAAAACTGTCCTGATATTCTAGAAACAGAAGGCAAAATAAGTATTCAAGGAATCCACCGATCACCTCCTGAAAGAAATCCAAAAAAGAGAAACTCCTAGGAACATTGTGGCCAAATTCCAGAATTCCCAGGTCAAGGAGAAAATATTGCAAGCAGCTAGAAAGAAACAATTCCAGTATTGTGGAAATACAATCAGGATAACACAAGATCTAGCAGCTTCTACATTAAGGGATCAAAGGGCATGGAATAGGATATTCCAGAAGTCAAAGGAACTAGGACTCAAGCCAAGAATCACCTACCCAGCAAAACTGAGTATAATACTTCAGGGGAAAATATGGTCTTTCAATGAAACAGAGGACTTTCAAGCATTCTTGATGAAAAGACCAGAACTGAAAAGAAAATTTGACTTCCAAACACAAGAATGAGAAGAAGCATGAAAAAGTAAACAGCAAAGAGAAGTCTTAAGGGACTTACCACGAGTGAACTGTTTACATTCCTACATGGAAAGACAATATTTGTAACTCTTAAAACTTTTCAGTATCTGGGTAGTTGGTGGGACCACACACACACATGTACATGCATGCACGCACACACACATACACACATGCACACACACACAGAGAAAGAGAGCACAGAGTGAATTGAATAGGATGGGACCATATCTTAAAAGAAATTAAGGTAATCAGTGAGAGAGATGTAGTGGGAGGAGAGAGGGTGAAATGGAATGGGGTAAATTATCTCTCATTCAGGAGGCAAGTAGGAGACTTTTTAGTGGAGGGAAAAAGAGGAGAGCTGAGAAAAAAACAAGAAGTTTACCCTCATCACGTTCGACTAAAGGAAGGAATAAAATGCACACTCATTTTGGTATGAAAACCTATTTTACAATACAGGAAAGTGGGGGAGAAGGAGATAAGCAGGGTGGGGGTGGATGATGGAAGGGAGGGAAATGGGAGGAGGGAGCAATTTGAAGTCAACACTCTTGGGGAGGGACAGGATCGAAAGAGAGAATAGAAACAATGGGGAGAAGGATAGGATGGAGGGAAATACAGTTAGTCTTACACAACACGACTATTATTGAAGTCATTTGCAAAACTACACAGATATGGCCTGTATTGAATTGCCTGCCTTCCCAAAGGGAATGGGTGGGGAGGGAGGCATGGGGAGAATTTGGAACTCAAAGTTTTAGGAACAACCGTTCAGTATTGTTCTTGCTACTAGGAAATAAGAAATACAGTTAATGGGGAACAGAAAGTCATCTGGCCCTACAGGACAAAAGAGAAGATGGGGACAAGAGAAGGGAGGGATAACAGAAGAGAGGGCAGATTGGTGATAGGGAAAATTAGATTGCTTGGTGTATTGGGGTGGGGGGAGGGGATAAATGGAGAGAAAATTTGGAACCCAAAATTTTGTGAAAATGAATGTAAAAAGTTAAATAAATAAATTTATATTTATATTAAAAAAAAAGTTACCTGAATGGTAAGTGGAGCCATAGGAAAGTATATTGGCATACCCTTTTCAGAAGGAATGATGGTTATTGGATTATATTTCCAGAACAGGAAATGGAGGAGGGGGAGAGAAGATGACAGTCAGAAGTCAGAATGACTGGTGAGGAGATGGCTAAACTGAAGAATAGCAAGAGTCATAGTTAGATGTAGCAGGCAACCAAGACATGACCAGTTAGGATGATTGGACTCAAAGTTGGGAGTTCTGAGGATGAAAGGGTTATGTTCTCTTAAGCTTGGTGTCTGGTCTGGGTAGCAAGGAAGTTGGTAAGGAGAGGGCTGGGGAACAAAAGGAAGTGTAGCTAAATTGAAGGATGACTCACAAGTCCTCCTTAAAAAGGCAAATAACTTGGCAGTATTGTTTATAAGCATCCAAAGGCAGCAAAAACCGATCATTTCATGGGTCACGTGACCATTCCCTATTGTAATGCTCAGCATAAATATTTATAATAGTATATGATGAAAATAATTCCAGCTCATGAGCCAACATCTGTTGTAGAGAATAAAGAAGCAAAAAAAAATACTACAAAGAATATGATAAAACTTGCCAAAACTCTGCTCCTGTGAATTTACCCTCTAAACCCAACTGCCTGTGAACATGTCTGAGAGGAGCCAAGTCTGTTGGTCTCCCTCAGACTCTGCAATCCTAACCCCACTTCAGTCATTTTCTGCTCTGCTACTGCTGCTGCTCTAAAGAAGACCACCAGAAACCTTTCTGTATACTCCTCCATCACCTACTTTCCATCTCTTATCCTGAGAACAGTAATCAAAGTAACATAACCAATGCCTCTGGAGAGAACATATCAATGGATCACTCTGATACTCCACTTGCTATCTTCTTGGCTTCCCAGACCATAACTCCCCTTCATGGTCACTACTCCTCTATAAGTGTTGTCTTCCCCTCTTAGACTTTAAGCTCCTTGTGGGCAGGAACTATCTCATTTTTCTTTGTATCCCCAGCACTTTGCAGAGTACTTAGCACATGAAAAATGTTTTTTGTTCATTCATATTTGACCAACATATTTTTTAGTATTTAGTGACTTTGATGGAAAGGTGTATATAGGAAAGAAAAGTAAAAATGTGTTGGAAAAATATGACTTAGGAATAAGAAGTAAAGCTACAGACCACCACAAGGTCAATAGAGAGACCAGATAGTTCAGAGTTGAAAGTAGACGTAGAATTGTATGGTCTAATATTTTAAAGGGGAAGCAAGCCTAAGAAAGTTCTGAATATCTCAAAAATGAAATTTTGAGGACAAGGAAAAATTATTCTGATGAGAATGAAAAGAGGAACTGCCTAATAAGACCAATGTGAACACATAAGGAAGTAATCAGCAAATGCCAATTTCAAAAATACAAGTATACAGAAAATGGAAGCATGGCAAGTAACTGAGAACAAATACCAGAAAGGAGCATTGTAAGGATTATATCAAAAAAGGGATGAAATTGCTGCTCTTGGAGGCAATAATTATGAGAAAAGAAAACTCTTTTTTTTGCTTCTTTTTCTTCGAAGGGCATGATGTTTGAACTAGGAGAAATAGAACAAAACTGATCAGCAATAAAACTCTAGATATGCGAAGAGATAGTCTTACCATACATACCTAACTGACCTCCTGGAGTTCAAGTCAACAGGCCTTGATAAGAGACATATTACCATACCCTGATTTATTTTTGGTGTTCCGTTGGGTCCAACTCTTCATGACCCCATTTGGGGTTTTCTTGTCAAAGACATTGGCGTGGTTGGCCATTTCCTTTTCCAGTTCAAGATCTGATAAAAGAGATTAATGAGCTGTTATCAGTGACCTTTGAAAGATCTTAGAGAATAAGGCTAGCTTATAACTGGAAGACAAATGTACTAATTTTTTTTTAAAAGGGGAAGAATCCAGAGTCTACAAGTAATAGTACATTGCGTTCAAAGAATTCTCTTGAGTTTTTCTTACAATTCTGCAGCTCTAAATTCGCATTAGCTATACCTGGAATGCCCACCTACGTCATCTTCACTGCCTGACTTCTCTGGCTTCCCTCAAGGCTCAGCTAAAATTCTGTCTTCTGGGGCAGCTAGGTGACCACAGTGGATAGAGCACCAGGCCTGGAATCTGAGTTCAAATCTGACCTCAGACACTTGACACTTAATAACTGTATGACCCAGGGCAAGTCACTTAACCGCAATTGCCTAATAAAACAAAACACACACACACAAAAACGCAAGTTCTATCTTCTAAAGGAAGCCTTTCCAAATCCCCCTTAATCTTTGTGCCTTCCTCCTGAGATTATCACCAATTTTTCCTGTATATATCTTATAGAGATAGCTATGAGGCTCAGTGGAGAGAGGACTAGGTGTGGAATCAGGAAGACCTGAGTTCAAATGTGACCTCAGACACTTACTATTGGGTGACCCTGGGCAAGTCACTTAACCCTGTTTGCCTTAGGTTCCTCATCTGTAATTTGGAGATAATAATATCTCCTGCCTTGCAGGGTTGTTGTAAGCATCAAATGAGATGATAATTGTAAAGTGCTTAGCATAGTACCTGGAACATAGAGATAGATAAATGTTACCCATTATCGTTACTGTTATTTGCCTATCATCTTCCCCCATTAGACTGTGAATTTCTTGACAGTAGGAACTATTTTTACCTTTCTTTTTATCCCTACCACTTAGTACAGGACTTGACACACAGTAGGTGCTTAATAAATGTTAGTTGACCGTGGCTATGGCCATGGCTACAACCCATGACTATGACTATTAGTGTTGAAAGAAAATTCTTCATTAGAGCTTCACCCTAAAGAAACTGGATAGTCTCAGGAAAGATATATAAAAGGAATTTATTATTACAACTAAGGCATATGCATTGCACAGGCCTATCATCAAACTCATGTCATGTTTGACCTTTCAAAGACAAACTTTCAGAGAAAAAGAAATTAATTCCAATAGGTTAAAATGGAAAAGGGGATGAGTTAGTATTACATCATGGTGGGTTTACAATCCAGGCAGGTCATTAATTACTAAGGTGGATCAAGGCATATGTATCTATCACCTTCAGCCTGGAATGAAGGGCAGCTTCCCTACAAGGGGGGATGTCATGTTTACCTGTACAGTCCTTGTCATGTACCCAACCTGAAGGATGAAAGGGTTATCACATTTGCCTCTGCAACCCATCACCTAAATCTCTAAAGAGAATGAAAATTATGAGTACACTCAGATTTATGTGGTGGTAGTAGAAGAATTCTTCAGTAATAATCTTCATGAGTTACTATTGCCAAAACCAATCATGGCCGGGTGGTCAGCCCTCTCGTGATAAACCTACCCATTCTTGCTTAGACTGATGCTTAATTAAATTAATCCATCAGCAGCATTTATTATATGCCTACAATGTATCCAGTACCATACTAGATGCTAAGGATACAAAAACAAAACAAAGTAGTTCTTGCCTTCAAGGTCGCATTCTAGACTGGGGGTTGTTAACATGAACTTTATTGTATTTCACCATAATTGGTTTCCTTTGCAATCTGATGCATTTTATTTTATGCATTTAAAAACATCATTCTGAATAAGAGTTCACAGATTTCACCAGACTGGGTATGAAAGAAATCCAGGAAATATCATCAGGTTCATCTGTAGGACTTTTGTAGCTTAATAGACTTGCCCTCCATTGGCATTGCATTTAAAGATTCTGTCCCCGGAAAGCATCAAAGGAGGTCTTCTTTAGAGGCCATTATTGCACAAATATGAGTTACTGTTACTATCTCCAGTAGATCAGCAGCCCACCAAAGGCTCTTTAATCTGGAGAAAATATATGCCTTATATTTGCATATTGTCTCCTCCATTGGAGCATGAGCTTCTTGATCGTAGGGTCTATTTTTGCCTTTCTTTGTGTCAATGAGACCCCCATCACCCCAATCTTTGGACAGTGAGTTCCTATTTTCCATTTAGAAAAACTGGTTATCCTACATAGCTCTACTTTGGACTGCAAAAACTGCAGGAAAAAATGAGATGAAAATTATACTAAATACTCTGAACAAATTGTTATACATATATGAGACTGAGCCTGCTCAGATCATAAATTCCAAGTGAAGTCTACAAAATTCCCAGGAATGTGCTGGCTTTGGCCAGAGAAGTCCCCGGGGTACTTCGGATCAGGGTCACTGACAAAGACCTGAGTTTTGGAAGGTTCTGAATTTCTTCAGTTAATGGCAGCTGACCAGTGACCCAAGTATGCAGCTGCAAGGGAGAGAAGATTAAAGGACACGTGTGTATATACATTCAGAGAGATGGTAAGAGACACATACATAATCAACCTGAAAAGAAACCTCCATGAACTACCAAAGAATGTTGGTCCTCATCTTTTCTCTCTCTCTCTCTCTCTCTCTCTCTCTCTCTCTCTCTCTCTCTCTCTCTCTCTCTCTCACACACACACACACACTCTCACACACACACACACACACACACACACACACAGCATGTTTTATAACATCCTCTCCTCTTAATGGTCCCTGTAACTAAATTTCACTGGAATATGAAAATTGTGATTCATCTCGTCCCAAACAGTAACCAGGGAGGATCTTTGTCAGAGGCATCTTTACCACCAAGTTCTTAACTTTTCCAGCCAATTTTACTAAAACGTTTAAAAAATGCTTTTCTCCCCAAAACCATGTGTTTATTCTCATTTTACGGATGATCAAACTGATGTTCAGAGAGCCTAAAGAACTTAATCATGAAGGCATAGTTATAAGTATCACAGTTGGGACTGAAACCTAGGTCTCCTGAATTTAAATCCAGTATTCTTTCCACCACACCCCACTGCTTCTATAAGAAATAAAGTAAACCCCTTGAGGACAGGACTATTTTGTTTTTGACAAGAACCTAGCACGGTGCCTTACACAGCATAACTACAGAAAAAAAAAAGCTTATTGAATATGAAAAACAGGGTGATATAGAAAAGAACTAGTCAGACAGATATGACTTCAAACACTGTCTCTGACACTTTAAAAAATGATTTTACATGCATTTATAGTGTGTTCCCTCCCATCTCTGTTGAACAAAAAATAAGCAAATAATGAAACTCTTATAAGCACTCGAAATCCAACCAACCAAATTCTGATGCTGGCTACACCAGAAAAGATGTATTTCTGTATTATTAGCTCATTACCTTGAGCTGCCTCAACTTACCTTACTACCTAAATGACCTCAGGAAATTCACTTAATCTCTCTGTGCCTCTGTTTCCCCATCTATAAAATGAGAAGTCCAACTTGATGGCCTCCTCAACTCCCTTCCAACTCCAAATCCATGCTCTTTGCCCCAACCCCCCATCACAACTATCTATCAGATGGGGAAAGGTAGAGAAACCTAGCTCCAAATGGAAGAAGTTAGGGAGTTATTGAAATATTTCTTAAATTATTAGTATTGTCATTTTTATCAGGGAGGGAAATGAAAATTTGATACAGAACAGTCTGACATGTAAAGAAAAAACTGTTGTTCCTGGGAGCATTTTGTGTGGGAGTGTCATTGGCTGCCTCCTATCCCAGGAAAATAAAACTCAGCAATATTGGGTTGGTGCCCATGGGAACTTAACTTCCCTCTCCAAAAGCAAGTCTTCAGCCCCTCATTTTTCAAATAGGAAAAGTCTTTGTGAACATCTGCCTAATAAACAGCCCTAGCCTTCTAAATCCACTCCAAAACTCACGGTGATTACTCATTAGTTAAAGCCAGCACATTTGGGGGGCCACCGCCAATGATCTAAAAAAACAAAGAATGCTGTTTGTTGCAGTGAAATGAGGACTTGTCAGCTGTGACCTAACTGCTGGGATCCACATCTTTACCCAAGAAATCTGGATATCATTAGAAGAGATTTAGACAGATGTTGCTATTTACAATTTCCTGTAGAAATTGAGATCAAGATGGATTTTATTTAGGGGAAGGGAACATAGGAGAGGACTTAAGTAAAAAGGATATATAGAGATATATAGAGGTATCTATATATAGATGTATATCTATATATAGATATAGAAATATACTGGCAAAGATAGAGTTATTACATTAGGGTATATTTATTTCTCACTTGAATTTATAAGCAAAGCAAAGTTAACCTCTTAAGAAGCACTTACCTCAAGATGGTCTTGGCTTGAGGTATCTTGCCTGTCATTTGGCAAAAAAAGCCTTGCCTGCTTCTTAAACCCTAAATAATAATAATTCACTTTTATGGATATTTCACATTCTCCTTTGATCTCCACACCAGACCTGCTAGGAAGATAGCACAAATATTGTTATTTCCATTTGGCTAATAAGAAAACTGAATACTGTAGATCATTTAAAACTTGAAAAGACCTTAGAGACTCTAGGGCAAAGATTCTTTTTTAATTTTTTTTCAACTGACAAAAATTCACCTTTTCCCCCTTCCATCTCACCTCCATTACACCTTTACCCTCCCACCCCCAATAAAAAGGAAAGAAATCAGAACCTTTGTAATAAATATGCATAAACAAGAAAAGAAATGTTTGCAATGTCCATGTCCAAAAAAGACATTTTTCATCTGTCCTTTGACTTCCTTACTTCTCCGTCAGGAGCTGGGTAACATTGCATCACAAGTCTCAAGGAATCATGTTTGGACACTGATGGATGCTAGTTCTTATCTTTCAACGTTGTCTTTATAATAACGTTTTGCATGAATGGTTCTGCTCACTTCATTCTACATCAGTTCATACAAATCTTCCAAGGTTTCTATGAAACCATTCCCATTGCCATTTCTTATAGCATAATAGTAGACCATGACATTTGTATACCATCATTCCCCAACTGATGGGCACTGCCTTAGTTTCTAGTTTTTCGAATGGTGGGGGGTTCTTTACCATTTTTTGTCATAGATTCCTTTGGCAGTTTGGTTAATAAATTAAAAATAATAAAATACAAAATATAAACAAAATACAATAATATATAAATATAATTGTAAATAATAAAATAACAATAATAAAAGCACCTCCTCATGTTTTATTTTGTTTTTCCAAACTCATAATTAAAGGAAATGCTAAATTTCAACTACATGTTACTGATAACAAAGATATAATTTTTTCCCCAGTCTATTCTTAGACTCAGACTCCAGGTTAAGAATCCTGAATTTTGTATAAACCACATCCCCCTGCCAACCATTCCCCCCATACACACATACATACACACAGACACATACACACACACACACACACACACACACAATCTCTCTCTCCCTCCCTCCCTCCCATTTATTTTACAAATGAATCAAAGGATCATAGATATAAAGCTAGAAGGAACTTCAGGGGTCTAGTCCGATCATTTTCCAGTTGACAAAACTGAGACCCAAGGACACTAAGTGATGTGCTCAGGGTCAGGCAGGTGGTAAGCACCACAGTCAGGATCTGAACCTAAGTCCTCTGACTCCTAGAGTCCAACACTCTTTTCACCACCCTGTACTACTCTCATATAATTCAAAAGTTAACTCCTGTGAATCTGTTTCATCTTCTACAAAACTAAAGTTTCTAATAGACATTTTTCTGAGTCCCACAGATATCATTCTAATTCAATGATTACAGAATGGGTAAATTGAGAAAAGATTTTATATGTGATTGTTGGGTTAAACTTTTGATCTGTTGACCTGTGACTGAGAATAAGAGAAGCAACGTCAGAGAAACAGAGGGTCTCTGGAGGGGAATGAGGATCACAACGTAACTCACTTGTATTGGAGTCAGAATAACATGCCCCCAAATGGAATGAACACAAGCCACCCTCTGATGGCATCTCCACATGAAACAAACCAGCAGGAATCCGTGAGGCTGAAAACATGTGAATTACCTCACTCCACAGCTGTCCCAACACTAGAAATGGCTCGAATCTTCTCAGATTTTAAAATTCTTGTCCTTGGATGGACTTTCACGTATAGCCAGTATCCTAGCTGTACTAGCAGCCAGCTCTTATTTTCTTATCCCCTCCAGATGGAAGACACTAGATTTTTCTATATTGGATTTCCTCTTGAAAAATCCACCTTACTGCTCTTCAGTTATCTGGGGGTAAGGTTGGGTTTGGGGGATTCAGACTCACAGAGTAAGCACCCAACCACTTACCAAACGGGATCTTCTAGGTTTAATAGGCTCTGCCTTTTTCAGTCAAGTCACTCTCTAGATCCTGAACCCACTGTTTTTGGATATCACACAGAAACAAAGATGTTAATTGACTCAGGACTTTCCAATCTCATTCACTGGGGATTCATGATCATCCAGCCTTCAATTATTTCTTCACTATGCTCCCAAACCCAGATCTGTCCTCTGTTCCACTGGTGTCCAACTCAAGTAAAGACAGATCCCTGTAGACACATAATAATTGCAAAAACCTCAAATTAACACAATTTTTTTATTTCATTAAAATTTGCCAATTAACATTTTAATCTGGTTAGGGTTGTTTTGCCTGAGGTTGCAAGCAAGCCCCAGGGGTCAGGAGTCCCACACCTCTCCTCTAGGTCCCGTCTCCACCTGTTCCTCTGGCTAAGCTGAAACCTATTTTACTAGGCAAGCCTTCAGGAACCCAAGGCTCCTCAAATATATCCTTTTATTCCTTGTTCTACCTAATTATTTCTAACCAGACTTCATTTCCCCTGCACCAAATTACTCAGAAATGTTGAAATTTATTAATGTAGGCTACTATCAACTCCCCCCTCCCCTTCATATTCCCAATACTAGTTGCTATGTCAGGCTTCTACTATGGATACCTGGACACTGCTAAAAACTCACCCTTGAGGAAACTAGAACCCCACCAGTGTATTTCCCTCTTGTACCAGGAAGCTCCTCAAAGCTCTTCTCATTCTACTATTAGAAAAGTCTCCCACACCTGATCCTAATGAAATTCAGTATTACATGGCTTTTTTCCTTAATAATTACACCTGGCATTTTGTCAAGACTACATATAGCCATTGGTTATTTTCTTTAAATTCTGACTTTTAGCAAAATATCCATTCATCATCTCTTTGAAGCCTGGCAATGTCCTTGTGAGATAGGTGTTCCAGGTATCATTAGCCTCATTTTATAAATAAGAAAACTAAGATTGTGTAGCTTACCCAAGGTCACACACCTGGGAAACAACCAAGGAGGCTAGGTGGTAAATGCTAATTTACTGAGGCCAAGAAAAGTCTGGTTTGCTTCTAAATCCCTTAATTGGGGTGGGGGGCAGGGAGAAGGGGGGTTGCAATAACATGGCATAGTAGGTGTATGTACATGATGAGGCTGCAAGCTACTTTTAGCTCTAGTGGGCCCACAACAGCAATATGAACAGCCCCCTCCCCCTATGACCCAAAGAAATCTTCATGGTAATTCAGTCAAACCTTCTAGTTTTCTAAGTAAATAAACTGAGGATCAAAGATGTGAACCCACACACCTGAGGTAGGAGGGAACAGATCCAGTCCTTGAATCTAAGCTCTCTGATTCTGAATCTATGGTCAGTTTTGTCCCCGCAATCTATCACATAATCACACCCTGTTCCCTGAGACTGGAAACAGCCTCCACCAGCCCACCAGAGGCACAGAAGTTGGAGGAATCGTGTTTAACCGCTAAATCTAGACTTTATACACCTGTAGGATCATGGAGTAGTCTTAGCAGAGGTGCAGCCTGGGACATCTTCCACAAGCGCCTGATCTTCATAGATTTGCCTGTTTCATAAAAGCAAAAATTTACTCCTGCCACAGGAGATGGTACCTCAGGTAGCCCTGGCACATCTTATTTATGTTCAAGTAAGAAGGAAAATACAGAGACAAGACAGAGTACCCTGCCTCAGTGCTGCGGGTTAATGTACTGGGAAAAATGCACAGATGTGACCTTATGAAGGAAGCTTCTTGGAGAGACTGAAAAACATAGTATATCTTTCCTAAATCCAAATAGCTTAAGGTTGAATCTCAGATATATTCAAGGAAGCCAGCATAGACCTTAGAGGTTATGTGCAGTAGAGTGGAAGGAGTGAGCCTTAACCAGCAAGCAAGAGTGTAGGTTAAATTTTTATTAACATCTGTATCTCCAAAATCAGCAATTGTTTTGATTTATGATTTTGTTGATTGTTTAGACTTAACTGAATCACTTCCATTTACACTGTCTTAGGAAGATTCTGAGGATCACCTGGCAGGATACAGTACCAGACACTGAAGTCCTTGCTCGAGCTGAACTGCCAAGTATTCAAACTATGCTTCAGAGAGAGCACAACTCCGATGGGCTGGCCACGTTGTTCGAATGCAAAATGTATGCTTGCCAAAAAGACTCTTTTATGGAAAACTCGCATGGGGCAGGTGAGCACATGGTGGTCAGAAGAAATGATAAAAGGACACTCTCAAGGTCCTTTTATTCAATCTCAGTTGGTCTTAGTCTCCTTATTTTCATTTTTTTTAAATTCATTTTAAAGTTAAATACAACATAAGGGGAAAAAATTTCCATGTATAGAACACAAAGAGAGGATTCAATATAAAATCATAAATTTCCATTTCTGACTTTTCAAGGTCTCTCTCAAGAACTTTGGATTCTCCTGTGCAACATGGGAGACACTGGCACAGGACTGCTCAGCATGGAGTACCCACATCAAAAAGGGTGCTGTGCTTTAAAGTAAACGCAGGATGCACAAATTTGGGATATCCACCCCAAGTATTCACGCGGACTATCTGTGCCCAATCTGCGGTAGAGCATTCTGAGCTCGTATTGGTCTGATCAGCCACAGTTGGACACACTGAAATTTCACTTTACAATGGTGATGTCATTTTGGTCCTCTCCAAAGAGGAAGGACAACAGCCACCAGACTTAAGAAACTGATAATAATACAGAGTAAGCTTAAAAGTGGCTATGCAGACATCCCTCCCACACCCTCCCCTCAATCCTGTTGATAAACATTTGCTGCACACCCCTATATTGATCTACAGTGCTTTAGCTCAGCAGAGAGTGCCATAGAAGCTGCAGGGAACGAAGTCATCACCAGATTGGAGGCTAATAATAATATCAGTAACAGTGGTAGTAAAAAAAAAAACTTAAATGTAGATAGTACTTTAGGTTTGTAAAGTGTTTAAATCCATTATCTTCTTCAAACCAGATCATGTCATTTTGTCCTTGTTGTCCTTGTTCAGTAACATCTGACTCTTCTGGACCCCATTTGGGGTTTTCTTGGCGGAGATACTGGAGCAGATTGTCATTTTCTTCTTCAGTTCATTTTATAGAAGAGGAAACTGAGGTAAACAGGGTTAAGTGACTTGCTCAGGGTCACACAGCTAGTAAGTGTCTGAGGCCAGATTTGAACTCAGGAAGATGAGTCTTCTTGACTCCAGGACCAGCATTCTATCCACTGCACCATCTAGTGCCCCTCAGTACCTGATCACACCCCTCTTTGAAACATACTACCAATCTCTTTGAGATATTAAGTCATTTTCATACTTTATCCTACCTTTGCAATCTAACACCTTAGGTGTTAGGTTTGATTGGTTAGGTGTTAATGATTGTCTCCACGTCAATGTTTGATATTTATTGGGTCTTTCCTTGATGATATAAATTGACATATTTGTGCTAACCCAGGAGTGGCAGCTAGTATTTCTATAGCACTTTGAGATTTGTAAAGGGTTTTACATAGATTAACTAAAAACTCTGTGAGAGAGCTGCTATTACACAAGGTAGCTGCTCTAATTATCCCCATTTTACCAATAGGGAAACTGAGGTGGGACAAGGTTAAGTGACTCACCCAGGGTTACTCAGTTCCTAACTTCGGAGGCAGGATGTGAAGTCAGATCTTCCTGCTCACTATCCACTTTGGACCTTAGCTGTTTCTGACCAATAGCCCACAGCTTAATCAGAGACTTCAAGTTGGAGGGGCCCTTAAAGGTCATTAAGTCCAACTTCATTTAAAAAATAAGGAGTGCACAGTAGAGAATAAAAGAAAACTTAGAAGGAAGCAAACACCAGCCCTGGAGTCAGAAGGATCTGAGGTCAAATCTGACTTTAGACACTTGAGACTTACTAGCTGTGTGACCCTGGGGAAGTCACTTACCCCCAAATGTGAAGAAGACGAAGGAGAATGAGGAGAAGAGAGTGTAGAAAAGCTGGATAGCTTTGAAAACAATGTGTAGTAATTACTACATACTTTGAAGAAAAGTGAAAAAGTCAGGAATGGAAATTTATGGTTTTATATTGAATCCTCTGTTTATGTTCTGTACATGGAAATTTTTTCCCCTTATTTTGTATTTAACTTTAAAATGAATTTAAAAATTAAAAAAAATAAAAATAAGGAACCTAAGACCAGTTGAGATTGAATAAAATGCCCAAAATCATACAGACCAAAAGTGACATTGGCAAGATTTGATCCTATGGACTTTCACCCTCAGATTGTCCCAGTCAAGGGCTCTCTGTCCTGAATGGCAGCTAGACATTTTCAAGTTGATAGAATCTGTCTTAGGTATGTGGAGGAAGTGAGGTGGCATGGTGGATAGAGCACCAGAGCTGGAATCAGAAAGAACTGAGTCTAAAACTAGCCTTAGACTCTTACTGTGTGACCCCGGGCTTAACTTCTTAACCACAACAATTTAACCTCTTTCTGCTTCAGTTTCCTCAGTTGTAAAGTGGGGCTAATAACAGCACCTACCTTCCAGAATTATTGTGAAAATCAAATGAGATGATACTTGTAAAGTACTTAGCATAGTGGCTGGCACATAGTAGGTATTTAATACATGCTCATTTTATTCTCTCTCTCTCCATGACACTGTGTTATCTTAGAGTCTTGTATGGTAATGCGACATGGTCCCGTATGTATCTTTTACCCAAAAAAACAACAAAATTGTTCTACTGTCAAGTGTAGGTGAGCCGCAGATACTTTGGCTCAGTCCAATCATTGAAAACAGACTGATCGGATTGAGACAATACAATCCACAAATACCCCAATCTACTGAAGGACAGCACAGTTTGTGATCACTTTAGTTGTCAGAAAAATCAGAGAATTTCATAGTTAAAAGGAATCTCAAAAACTGTCTTTTCCAACTTGTACCTTAATCGGCCAAAAGGCATCTATTAAGCACCTACTACTTTCCACACACTATGTATCAAATGCTGAGGACAATGCCAAAATAAAACAAGGAAGTCACATTCTATAGGAAAGACAAGCATATATTCTATTGCTACAAAGACTAAATCGAAATAATTCCTTCCCCCAAAACCAGAAATTTCCTCTCAAACGTTCTTAACAAATGGTCTGCCAATCTTTCCTTACTACCTAAAAATGAGAGAATTTGCTCTCTCCCAAGAGAGAATGTTTCATCTTGGCATAACTTTAATAGTTAAGAAGATTTTTCTTACTTTAAGTCAAAATATACCCACTGTACCTACTTCTGTCCTCTGAGGTTAAATAAAACAAGTCTATCTTTTTACCTCAAGTCTTGGGGAATCCTTTTTATTTTGTATATGTATTTATGTATGTAAGCATGTGTGTATGCATGTGTATGTATGTATATACATGTATATATGCATATGTGGATCTATGTTCATGTATATGTATAGGATATATTTACATATATATACATACACACATATATATACATATATAAAATAATCCTTTTATTAAGGGGATTTTTTCTTTGAAGTTTGGCTTCAGTCAAAGGGTCACACTTGAGGACCTAGAGGGCCACATATAGCCTGGAGAATACAAGTTCCCCACCTCTGACCAAGACCATCTTTCAAATACAGGAGGGGGGCAGAGCCAAGATAATAGAGTAAAAGCAGGGACTCACCTGAGCTCTCCCCCAAATCCTTCAAATACATCTAAAAAGTAAATCTAGACAAATTTCAGAGTGGTAGCATCCACAAAAAGTAAGAAAGTGGCAGATTTCCAGACCAAAACAACCTGGAAGGTTCTGTTGCACTGGACTGGGAGAAGAATGCAGTCTAGCAGGCAGGCTGCACCAGTGCAGACTCAACCATAGCAAAGCCAGAGTACACCCCAGGGAACTCATAACTGGCAACAGTGGCAATTCCTGGACCTCTCAGCACAGAAGGGTGATCTATCAGAACTGGGTGAGAGAGAAGTGCAGTTCTGCATAGGGCAGCGGCAGCTGCAACAACTACCCCTGGAGCTATCAGTCCACAGACTGAATGTTTGAAATTCACCTATTAAACTTCTGGGAGCCAAGATGATAGAGTAACCAATAAGTTGCTCTTATAGACTTTGAAAAACCCAGAGAACATTGCTGCAGGAAAATCCCTGGAATAGTGGAGCCAGCAGAAAGACAGGGTACAGCAGTCTTTTAGCTTGGGAAGCTAGAGGGATTAACAGGAAAGTTCCCTCTTGCTGTGGTTGAAGGGGACCAGTACAGGAATGGAGGCTACCTAGCAAGCTAGCAGCAAACCCCACCTTAGTGTGTTGGAGGAGATCCTGAGCCCCAGGGTGGAGAAGCAGGCAAGCACCAATGCTAGGCACACACCAGCCATCACTACCAGTTCCAGCTCAGCACCATGTAAACTGCCAGACCACAACAAAACCCAGCTACCAGCATCTGAAGCCCCAGAACAGAAAAGCAGTAACCACTAGCCCCAGCATAAAAAGTCTGGGACCGTGCCCCCTGGAAGCAGAGATCAAATTTAAGAGTCAGAAAAAAGACAAACAATGTAAGCAAGAAGAATCAAAGAAAAATAATGACCATAGAGAAACATCCTGGTGACAGGGAATATCAAAGCACAAATTCAGAAGTGGATAACATGGTCCATATGTCCACATGCAAAACCTCAAGAGGGAATAAGAACTGGTCTCAAGCCCAAAAAGCCTTCTTGGAAGAGCTCAAGAAGGATTTTAAAAGTCAAATAAGAGAGGTAGAAGAAAAATTGGACAGTTCCTTTAAAAATACCATGGACAAAATGGAAAAATAGTACATGGAAGGAAACAACTCCTTAAAAAGTAGAATTGGTCAGAAAAAGAAGGTACAAAAGCTAACTGAAGAAAACCATTTGTTAAAAATCACATAAAGGAAGAGGAAACTAGAGTAAATATAATCCTTTTATTGAACCAAGTTCAGGCTACTACACTTTCCCCATTGACAACAGTTACCCCATGTCACTCTTGAACTACTTGAACTGGTGGCCCATAGCTGCCAGTTGCTGTCAACACTGCTTGCTTTTCTGAAGTATGGTGCTGACAGAACTCATCCACAGCCAGCTTCACTGCTTTCCCTAACCATGGTGCTGACATGGTTTTTGAAATGACCCAGCATAACAGCTCTGCTCTGGATTGCCATGTCTCTTGTGCTTGGCAAGAAAGTTTTGTTTGATGGTTAAGATGGTTTCTGGGCTCTTTTGGCTTCCTTGTTGTGGTTGCTGTTTTGTAACTGTGAAACGTTTTTAGGAAATGTGGATAGTCAGTGTCATTACTTTTTTCATTTTCTAATCATTTCTGGAGACAAAAGCTTGCTTAAACAGGTTGGGTTGATACTGTTATAATTGCATGCAGTGTCATCTCCTCATCTTTATCCTATTAATTTGGTGTTTAATTTAACTCTTGCATACACCACCTAATGATCTGACTACACACAGTAAGCTGATTCTGGAATATTTGCTAAGTCAGCAACCAGTAGTCTCCTGACCACTTAAAACAAACAATTTTGCCTTTTTTTTTTTAAGGATGACATTTGACATTTACCATATCCAGGGTCATCCAATTCTCACTGGCAGAAAATACTCATGCTGTGTCAGGATGAGGTTTCTGAGGAGTTTGTAAGTCTTTTACTTCTTCATTCCCAAACTATATTTTTCAATATAGCTTCTTCTATTTTACCCCCATGCCTACATCTGCATTAAATCCAATAAATATAAAGTAAAAATAACTTATTTTGGAGGATCTTAATAATAAATTCTTTGCAGAATCTCCCTACTCATATTTTTTTTATTTTTAATTTTTGGAATAAAATAAGCATTTCTATAACTTAGTACAATAAAAAGATGATTGTACATGAAACTGTAAATCTACTATGAACAATATTATTGCTTTCAAATATACAACAAAATTATCATGAAATTTTTTTATTTTTTTTCTTCTCCCCCGCACTATATAGGTGGTTCCCATTAGACACAAATGGGTGTGTGTGTGTGTGTGCGTGTGTGCATACACACATACATACACATATATTGGAGGGATATGTGTGTAAAATCATTCTATATAGACTTTTATTTATCAGTCATTTCTCGATGCAGATAATATCTTTTTTCATACATCCTTTATAATTAATTTGGGTATCTATAATAGACAAAACTATTTACTCTGTCATCCCTAAAACAATATTGCCATCACTATATACAATGTTCTCTTGGCTCTGCTAATTTTGCTTTTCATTATTTCGTGCAAGTCTTTCCATGTTTTTCTAACATCACTGAGCTCATCATTTCTTATAGCACAGTAATATTCCACCACAATCATATACAGCTTATTCAGTCATTCCCCAATTGATTGCTGTTAACATTGCTATTACTTCTTTCAGCATTGTTTGCTTAATTCATTATAAGCATGGCAAGGTAAGATAATCACTTAACATGTTTCTTGTTCTCTGTGGTATGTAAAAATGAAATTTTTGCTTTCAGAGAAAGTTTCTGATTCTTATTGTCATGAGCAATATGGATAAAGTGTCTTCTCTGGAAAAGAAAATTTTCACCTTTAGCAAGTTGTCAAGAAAGGCATTCTTAGTTAGAGGGAGAGAGAGACCTTCAGGCATACCATAAATCTCCTGACAAGGAGAATGCTCCAAATGTCACCTGCAGGAATTTAGGTCATTTGGTGACTTCCAATTTAAATTCATGAAAACTAGGTGTGAAAGTCAGTTTCTTTACCTTTAGTGTCCAAGAAGTCTGAGTAGGGATGAGGGGGGAGGGTGATAACAAAGAAATGATTTGGAGAAAGGGACTGAAAGAAGACTTAAGGCCAATTCTTCCAAAACTCTATGAGATCTATCAGATCAGAGCTGGAAGAGATTCTAGGGATCAGTCATCTAGCCCAATTGCTTCATTCTACAGTGGAAAAACTGGATCCACAGAGAAAAGTAAGTTACTTGCCCAAGGTTACCAAGGAAAGCTCAATTCCACTTGTGATGAAATTGAGGTTGACGGCTAACATGACAAAACAGGATGATGATAAATGTTGGAGAAGATATGGGAGAGTTGGAACACTAATTCATTGTTGGTGGAGCTGTGAGCTGATCCAACCATTCTAGAGAGCAATTTGGAACTATGCCCAAAGGGCTACAAAAATGTGCATATCCTTTGACCCAGCAATACTACTTCTAGGACTGTATCCCCAAGAGATCATAAAAATGGGTAAGGATCCCACATGTACAAAAATATTTATAGCAACACTCTTTGTAGGGGCCAAAAACTGGAAATAAAGGGGATGCCCATCAATTGGGGAATGGCTGAACAAGTTGTGGTATATGAATGTAATGGGATACTATTGTGCTATAAGAAACGATGAACAGGAAGACTTATATGAACTGATACTGAGTGAAAAGAGAAGAAGCAGGAGAACTTTGTACACAGTAACAACCACAGTGTACGAGGATCTTTTTCTGGTAGATTTAGTATTTCATTGCAATGCAAGGACTTTAAAAATTCCCAATGGTCTCTTAAGGCAAAATGCCTTCAACATCCAAAGAAAGAACTATGGAATTCAATTGCAGAATGTAGCAGGTCATTTTCTTTTGTATTACTTTTTGGTTTGTTTTATGATTTCTCCCATTCATTTTAATTCTTCTATGCAACATGACTAGGGTAAAGATGTATTTAATAGGAATGTATGTGTAGCACCCATATAAATTTGTATGCCATCTCAGGAAGGGTGGGGGGGAAGGGAGAAAAATATCCAAGTTATATGGAAGTGATTGTAGAGCACTAAAAACAAATAAACGAATTTTAAAAAGAATTAAAAAAATGAAATTGAGATGGCCAGGGTAGGGGGGGGGTGCAGTTGGGGGGAGAGCCAAATGGAAGTTAAATCTCATAGACTCACAAACTGTTAGAATAAGAAGGGGTCCTAGAGATGACTTGCCTACCTTCTCATTTTACAGAGGAGGAATGGAGACCTAGAGTTAATGTCAAGAAGGGACTAGAACCCAGATCTCCTACTTTCTAGTCCATCATTGGACAAAGATGCTGACAATAGATCGGGCCATGGCAGCAAGTTGGCACCATGAGTAGAGTACTGGACCTGGAGTGAAGGAGACCTGAGTTTAAATGTGGGGCATCTGGTTCTGGGCAAGTTGTTTATCTGCCTGAATTTCCTCATCTGTAAAATGGGGTTAACAATAGCGCCTACCCCGTAGGATTATTTTGAGGATAAAATGAGATCACATTCGTAAATTGCTTTGCAAACTTTAGAGTACTATTCCAGGACTAGGCTTCTCTCCCCACCTCTAGAATGGACTAGGGCTTGGGATCCACTGTCCCAATAGGTATTGGCCCCTGTCCAAGGAACCCTATGAGGCAACCAATTTGCTTCTACTGTGGGAGTCTGCTGTGGATACATTCACACCATCCTATTACTAATTCCACCTGGCTGTAGCTCTAGCCCACCTTATTACCATATTCTCAGCCAGACCCACCACCAGCCTCCATCTATGTATTTTTCCTTGTAAGAATACAGCAATTGTAAACTAAAGCTTGGGGCATCTAGGTGGTGTAGTGGATAGAGTGCCAAGCCTGTGGTCAGGAAGATGCAAGTTCAAATCCAGCCTCAGACACTTCCTGGCCGTGTGACCCTGGGCAAATCATTTTATCCTATTTGCTTCAGTTTCTTCATCTGTAAAATGAGCAGTAAGAGCAGGAAATGGCCAACCGCCCCAGTCTCTTTGCCAAGTAAATCCCCAAAAGGGGTCATGAAGAGTCATACATGACTAAAAAACTAAACTTTTGAATTTCTCAGCCTTTGAACAATTTTCTACCTTAAACCAATTTACCACCCTTGGACAAAGCTCCTGCCTCCTCATCCAATAATGGCTGTAGGAATTTGGAAGATGCAATATGTTCATCTTAAACTTCTCTGAGTTAACTTAAACTTCCTCATCTAAAAGGGTACCTTGCCTTCTTCTAAGGTTGACTAGGAGGAATTAATTAAATTATATATCTAGAAGGACTTTATAAGTAGTAAATCACTATGTAAATTAACTTATTAGTGATACAATAGTCAAGTCAAAACAAATATATAAATCTCAGCAATAAATTGTGACATTTCTTCAAGTTATTCCATACTTAAAAATTGAGTAAAAGAATAACTCAGCACCTTTCATGATTTCTGAGTTTTAGAGATGAAAAGGGCATTAGAGGTCATCATGTCCAACCAACTTCATACTAGAAATGAGGAAATCAGGGTCACAGAAGTTAAGGGACTTACCTAACGTGTCACAGCGTCAGATCCAGGATTTCCTCTGTGACAGATTACTTTAAACATTATTGATTGCCATTATTTCTATTAGAAATAATGATGATGATGACGATGACGATGATATTTCACACTCTTAGGACTGTTTCCCCCTTTTTCTTATCACAATAGGGGAAAAAAGAGTTATATTTTATCAAACGTCATACAGAACACACCCATAAACGCAAATGATAAAATTGTACAACACCTAAGCCAGGCCACACTCAATGGTTCGAAAACCAAAATGAAATTTACATATTGGTAAAGCAAAAATAATTCCCCCACATTTGGATATAAGAACCTACCTGCGAGGAAGTGCCAATGTTGTTTTTCTGAGATAGCAGTGCCACCTACTGGTGATAGTCAGGTACTGACCTCTCTGACCATTTTTTTTTTCCTGGTTGGTAAACAGGATCATAGAAATATAGATCCAGGTCTCAAAGAGACTTCAGAAGTCAGAGGAGCGGGGGGAGGGGGCAGGAGGGAAGACAAGGAGGAGGAAAGGGAGGGGGAGGAGGAGGAGGAGTATCCAATAGTTTACACTTATATAGAGGTTTAAGATTCACAAAGTGGTTAGTTAACAAATATTGCTTCATTTATCTTCACCATGGGAGGTAGGTGCTATTATTATTCCAATTTTACACATGAGGAAACTGAGGCAGAGTTTAAGTGACCTACCCAGGGTCACAAAGCTAATAAGTGTCTGAGACTGGATTTGAACTCAGATCTTCTTGACTTCTGGTCCAGCATTCTATTCACTGCATCACATAGTTTCCTCTTTACAATCCAACCCTCCCATTTTTCAGATTAGGCAACTGAAGCTCACAGAGGCGAAGTGGCTTAACAAAGGGAACAGTCTTTATGTTTTCTAAAAATGCTACTTACTACCAGAGATTGAGAGATAACATGGTGCAGTTGACAGAGAAATAGCCTTAGAATTAGACACCTGGATAAAAGCTTCACATCTGACACCTACTGAATATATGATCTTGGACAAGAAACTTAACTTTTCAGTGCCCTCAAAACAAGTAGAATAAGTGCAGATCTGCATTTGTAGAATAAACTCCTAACTGGAAACTCCTTATAATTATGATCTGATTGGTTCAGTAAAAAGTTAGAACTTAAAGTTTAAAAGAGTCTCAACCTAGCAAAAAAATACAAATACAAAACTTCAATGAATACCATCCATCTAAAAATGTTTTTGTTGAGTAATTTTTTCATCACATCCAACTTTTTATTATCCCTCTTGTGGGTTTTCTTGTCAAAGATCCTAGAGTGGTTTGCCATTTCCTTCTCCAGTTCATTAGACAGATGAGGGAACTGAGGCAACCAGGGTTAAATGCCTTACCTAGGATCACACAGCTAGGTCTGAGACCAAAAACTCAGGAAGATGAGTTTTCCTGATTTCAGGTCCAGAGTTCTATCCACAATATTTTTAAGGAGATAAAGACTTATTTTGCTGTAGGTTGTTATCAGAGGTATTTAGGGACTATTCTTTCACTGATACATTTTGCTTTGAAACAAGACACATTGACACTCTTCCCCTCCCCCCAAAAAAAACCCCACACAAACCAATCCCTCTGCAATGTACAATTCAGTAAAACTTACACAGCCTTGCAGTATGATTCTAATGAATATCTGTCACTTTCCTCTTTCATCACTTACTGATTATTACCAGAAAGGAAAGATATGTGCTCTAACTTGGAGGGAACAGCCATCTACTTTGGCCATTTTGTTTGACCCAAATTTTGTCACCTCTTTGTAGCTTTTGTTGACATTGTCATACCATTCTCTTGGTCCTGCCTTCTTCACTCTGAATCACTTCATAGAAGTCTTTATATGATTCTCTATATTCTTCATAGTCTTTCATTATATCATGGTAGTTTTAGGCTGCATTCACAAGTCATAGACTCTTCAGTCATTTTCCAGCCTTTTGTAATCACAAATAATGCTATGACTATTTTAGGACATAAGGGGTTTTTTTCTTGCTATCAATAATCTCTTTGGGGTATAATTCTGGCAGTGAGATCTCTGGGTTAAAGGCTAACAATACCTTTCTGACATAATTCCCAACTGTTTTCCAGAACAGTTGAACCAATTCACAGCTCTACCAGGTGGGTGGTCTTCCCACAGAACCTCCAACGGATTTTTCCATTTTTTTCCTATTTTACTAAGTTGATGGGTAGAGAGTCAATCTGACAATAGACTTATTTTTTATATAAAGACTGTGACTTTGGACAAGTCATTTCCTTTAATGGGGTCACATGTCAGTTTATTTTACTATCTCAATGTTGTTTTAAATTATATTTTTTTATACTTAGTGATTTGTACAATTTTTTAGAAAGCTGTTAATTTTCTTCTTTGAAAACCTGTCCAGAGGAAGAAGCATGGTACAGTGGAAAGTGTACTGGATTCGATGTCTGCGACTTTGGTTTCAAATCCTAACTCTGGGTGACCTTGGACCTTGGACAATTCGGTTTTCTTATTTATGCAGTGAGGGGGTTGGTCAGACATGGTGGCCTGCTTTGTCATACCTGCTATTGGTTGGGGTAGCTAGGTGGCACAGTGGATAGAGCACCAGTACAGGAGTCAGGAGGACTTGAGTTCAAATCTCACCTCAGACACTTGACACTCAATAGTTGTGTGACCTTGGGCAAGTTACCTAACACCAATTGCCTCATCCTGGGTCATCTCCAGTCATCCTGATGAATATCTGGCCACTGGATTCAAATGGCTCTGGAGGAGAAGTGAGGCTGGTGACCTTCACAGTCCTCCCTCACTCAAAACAAAGTCAAGTGCAAGTCAGGTCATTATTTCTCTGATGGCATGGTCTTCTTTGGCAATGAAGGATGAACACACACCTGCTATTGGTGAGTCTAAAGCTAGAGGATCTCTTGAGTCCCAGAGTTCTACGCTGCAATGGCTCAGAAGTGGCTAAGCCAATTGAGTATCAAAATTAAATTTAGCATTAATATAGTTAGTTCCCAGAAGAGAAGAGGGGAGTCACCAGATTGTGTAAGGCAAGATAAAATGGTGTAGGGGAAGGAAGGAATGAAGGAAGGAAGGCCAGAATACAAATTCCCATGTGGATCAGAGTGGAACCACACTGCTAAGTAGCCTCTGTACTTTCAGCATAAACAAAACAGAGACTAATTGGTAAGAATGATAATGGTGATAATGGTGATAATGATGATGATGGGGGTTGGCCTAGGTGACTTCTAAGATTTCCCTTCTGCTTCTATGTCTCAGTCTATATCCTTTGACCACTTTATTTAGAAATAATCCTAAGAACACCAAGCTTGACTCCAAGTACAGGACTCTTTTCATTACAACATGTTGCCTCTCTGTTTCTGATGAAAATTAAAATACGTCGTACTCATGCTTGAACAGAATACACCAAGGCCAAGAGTTGCATTTTTCATAGCATTATTTAAATAACATTAACATGTGCTTATTCTACTTATGTCCTACAAATCTTGGCAGATCCTAAGCTATGAAAAGTTTCAATGCCGACAGTAACAAACTGTCTATCTCCTGTTTGAGAGCCAACCAAGCTAAATTCGGAAAGGCTCATCACCAGAAGGTTGGCCACCAAGTGATGATTTTTTCTGGCCTCAAAAACTCATTGGGACCATCCAACTAAAGCATGGGAGGGTTCTCTGATATGTGTTGATAGAGGGAATACCCATATGGATTAAATCAAGGATCTTTAAAATTACTAGGTTACTATATTTTCCAGGATAAAGAGCAAAAATTGGCAAATTTATAAATATCTTCTGCTGTACTTTAAACAATTAGATTGTTTGGTCCGCCCCCTTGGATAACAGAATGAACATTTCCATTTCATACATATGAACTTATATAAAAATCAACAAAACTCATCATCTTTCCCCTCAAGTCTATTTTTCTTCTGAAATTTTTCTTCTGTCAAAGGCACCACCATTCTTCTTATCTACCAGGTGTGTAACCTTGGCTTTCTCTTCTATTTCTCACGGTTTTGAACATGTTACCCTGTAGGAAGGGGCCCAATCTAATCAGTCTGCCTCATCTCTATTTTAAGCTGTGGCCCAGAAATCCTGTTCTCAGACATCATCTTAAATCAGGTTTCCAATTCTGCCTTGCTCTTCCGTAGTCCTTTCCTTTGATAGGAAGCTGTGATAAAAATGCCATCTGGGCTTCAGGTCTTAAGAACTCTTTAAGATTTCTTCCCCTGGGTTTCATTCTCCTTAGCAATGCTTTCTGAATTCCTTCTGACAGGGTTTGCTTGTTTGTTTCATTCTAATGTGGATTACTGAAAATAAATAACACAAATGGACATAGTAGTGCATATCCATGGTCCTTGCTTCTGGAGAAACTGAGGTTGATCTCTTGAGCTCAGGAGTTTTGAGCTAACATGGGCTAGGCTTGTTTGGTATCTCCACTGGGTTCCACTTTGATAAGTCATCCCAGGAGAGAGAGAGAGGCCAGCCACCACGAGTAGAAAAGAGGTCAGAGATACAGTGCCAGACAGAGTGAAGTCAGTCATGATTGACCTCTGTACTCCCAACTTGGGCAAGAAAAGGAGACCCAGTCTCAAAAAAAAAAAAAAAAGATTGTGAACAGGTGTATCACTGCCACGCTTCTTGGACATATGCCATGTGAAGACAATAGATCTCTCTTAGGTCAACAAACACTTTACATCACTACCCTCTCCCCAACAGGGCATCACCAACTACCACTACTTGCTTCTTATTCCTCTTACTGGGTAATGTCTCTTTATAGTACTCATGGTTATACTTCATAATTCCTGAAAACACATACTGCTGCTTCTTCCTCAGAAGTCTAGCTCTACTCTCGATAGGAAGACCCATCTTCTATTCCTTGACTCTATGTGTTCAATGATCTTTCACTTTCTTCTCTATCACATTCTTCCACCTTCAAAATGCCTGCCAGTCCAGCATTTTTCTCTGCCAAGTGATTTTTTTCTCCTTAATCTTCAAGTTCCCCTTCCATCTTAAAAGAATATTTCCTTCTCCACATTAGAAAGGAATTCAAGACTTTCCATTTAAGCAAAGATAACAGCCTTCTGTTTGAGCATAGATAGCAGTCATTTGGCTATCAGAAAAACAAACATTACATACACAATGCCAGTCACTGTAGAATTCTCCCTCTTATTACTTGATGAATCAAAGCTCCCTAAGTCCCTTTTTTCTTGAGAACTGATTTTGTGGCCAGTTCTTAAATTGCTGTGGTCAACGTCCAGCAACCTTAGATTCCATTCATCATTTCTCCTTCGGGAATCTTTGCCTAAACATCCTTATTCACTTTTCCCTATATGGTCAGTATATGCATTCCACTTTTCTGGGGTTTAAAAAAATTATAATAAAGGTCTTTCAAGACCTTCCCAAACCACCAAATTCCTCTCCAGCTCTTGGGAAAGTTGGGCAGTCACTCTTCTATCCAGTCCGCCACTACTTCCCCTGCTCTCCTAGCCTAGGCCTCCTAGCTGTCCCTCATCCTTCAAAAAGCAGCAGAAGCTGAGACAGCTGCTGCGGGGATTCTCCAGTTCCATACTTTATAACTACCATCAGATCCAGTCTCATTCCTGAACCTGACTAGAGTCCAACCTAGATCACTCTGCTGAAGCAATAAGTCCAGTTCTCATCCAAATTAAATCTAAGAGAATTATTGTAGCAATCATTCTAATCCTAGAATAAGCAAGAAAAATTTTATGAAAGAAATTCTGCAATATTAAAGTGTGAAGAGATGAAATTCCCCCAGAGGTTCAAACTGGAATGTCAATGAATAGATTGAATAATGTGCCAAAGGATGAATTAAATGGGATCATAAATAAATTAAAGGAATTAGTGAATTCCATTTCAGTTTTTAAAATTTTTAAAAACAGATGGTGTAACTAGGGAAGTGATATCAAAATATCGATGGAAATTGGCAAAAAGGAGAGTAAATGAAATAAAAAATGAACAATTGAAAAAATAAAAATGAAGAACCCATGCCAAGTATAGCAGAACTGGGCAAATAGCTAATAAATTTACAGGGCAGGAAGTGAGGGAGGGAAGGGGAGAATGAGCATTTAATAGCTATCTACTAGGAGCCAGGCATGGTGCTAAGCGCTTTCCAAATAGCTCACTTATCTTCACAACAGCCCTGCGAGGTAGGTGCTACTGAGGCAGACAGAGGTTACATAAATTGCCCAGTCACACAGTCAGTAACAAGTAACTGAAGACAGGTTTGAACTCAGGTCTTCCTGACTCCAAGCCCAATGCTTATCTACTGCACCACCTAACAGCCCAGACAGAGCGTATGCAATGTCCTCTCAGGCAAAAGAAAAAAAGTCACAGGAAGAAAAAACAGGGTTTGACATACAAAGAATTTTTAATAAATTTGGTATCAATGTCACCATCTTACATCTGATTGAAGGAAAAATAACGATCAGAAATTGCTTTGAAAGATTTTTCAATATTCAAAATAGTACACTTTCCATATTTACATATTTCATTTTTGTGTCTTGAGCAAAACCACCAAAGGGTATCTAGAAATCATATGAAAATCAAAACCAGCTACAGAAACAAAGACGTTTAGAAAATAATTTCAGTTTTCAAAGTACCAAATTTAGTGTTCAAATTTAAATGATAAATTGTGTATTGAAATTTTATTTTATTTTTTAAACTGTTTACCAAAAATTTTTATTATATGTACATTTTAAAAAGTCACAGTAGTAATTAGTAACAGTAATGATAGTTAAACCACAAGAAAGTATTATGAAAAGTTTGTCTCATATGAAAGTTTATAGTAAGGTTATCCTTCCAAATTGTCAGTTTTAGGCAACATTAATAGAAGCACAGTGTCTGCAGAGAGTAATTGACAGCCCTGTTATCCTAATCTCCGGTCAAACCACATTTAGAGTACTTACTGTCTTCAGTTTTGGGTGCAACAGTAACAAACTACAGTAACAAGGATTGTTTCAGGGACTCAAATCTGTATTACATAAGGAATGGTTCATACATATTAGGGTGATTAGTCTAAAGACGAAAAGACTTAAGGGGGGGTAACATGACAGATGATAGCTGTTTTTAAATATTTAAAGATCCATTATGGCTCCAGAGGCTATGACTAGGGCCAAATGGGATTAACATGGAAGCAGACTTCAGCTCAACAGAGGAAAGAATATCTTAGCAACATGGCTGTCTGAAAATGTAATGAATTGCCTTATGAGGTAGTGAATTCTCTGTGACTTTAAGCAGAGGATGAATGGCCATATGTTGGGAATGTTACAGAGGGATTTTGGCCATCCAGCAAGGGTTTGGACAGATTAAAAAGTCCCTTAAAACTCTATGATTCTAGGTATCATTGGCAAAAACTCTCTGGCTGATGCTGACAACTCTGTAACAGTATTATATTTCAAATGAGCTTTGAGGATCCCAATAATCTGAAGGGGCTGTCATCCATTTCCACATATGCAGCTTTTCTACAATTTCATGCACTGAGAAAATTCTGGCCAAAATATTAATCTATACAATCTACAGTACATTTTTTTTGTGTGTTTTAAATCTGTGCAAATAGCTTAATATTATGAAAAATATCAAGATTCGCCCTTTACCTTATTTTTTGAAAAAAAGGCACTATCATAGAATATAGGCAATACTAAAAAAAAGTATTTGGTAGATAATTGCTTCCAAGTCACTGAATAGAAAGAGTTATGTGCTTCTCTCTATGAAAATAGACCATCTTGAAACAATAGTAAAGCTTTTTAAATAAATAGTGCAAAGCTTAAACTCTTCTACTAATTCTTCAAAAAAAATTCACACCTTGTAAAATAATTTCCTTATGAAAATATTACTGTCAAGTTTTGCATCGTATCCTCACTTTGCATTGAACTAAGTAGCCAAGCCACTGGCTACAAAGTCCTCCTGAGAACAATCACTGTCATTTCCTTTGTTTGCTGTTAGGTTTGTAGAATGTCTTATAGTCAGTTACATAGTCTTTCATGTATTTCCTTTGACCCCCACAACAACCCTGTGAGGTAGGCTGGGCAAGTATTCTTAAACTGAGATTCTGACATGAAAGGACTTGAGTAAGGTTATATAACTGGTAAATGGTGAAACTGGAACTAGAACGCAGAACTTCTGAACCCTAGTCCATCATCTGATTGGCTGGCACAGTTAACGTATTAACTATGTTCTTTGAAGAACCATTTTTGATATTCTGAATTTGTACATGTTCTTAACAGTGGGGCCGGATTGCCGTTGGAAGCATTTGCCTCAGCTTGTATGCATTTCTGAGACTGTACATGAAATATGGATCCATCCTAAAAAGGATTGAAAATGAATTAGTTTTCAATAGTATTATCAACACTTTATAAGAAGATTACCATTTTTCCTTTAAATTACAATTGCTAATGTATGATTTTAAATTAAATTCTGAAAATATTCATAACAACATTATTTGAAAAAAGAAAAAGAGGTGGAGAAAAAGACCAGTGATAAGGGGATGACCAAATAAATTGTTATAAATAAATGGAATGACTGCTGTTGCATGGTAGGGAATAATGAATATGAAGAATTCAGAAAAAATGTGGAAAGATGTATTTTTTAAAAGTATAATAAACAAAGAAGAACCAAAATAACAATTTACACAATGTGAACTAGATCAACATGAAGAGATAATGAACCTTGGTCAATTATTATGGCTGATGTGAACACCATACTGTTAAAATCCCTTATTTCCATTAACAACATGCCTGGAACATACTTTTAAAGGAAGTTTGGGCATTTTTTTGAAAGTGTCTTTTGAGACAAAACATCAGCATATATTTTAAAGCATGCATTAAAGACAAGTTTTCCTAAAATACTTTTCCAAAAGAAAGTTTTTGTGATAAAGTATATTGGTTCAAATATAGGACATCTTAAACATAGATCAGACTCATATCAAGAAATCTTTTGAAAGGAATAATATATAGTTATACACAGAAAACCACATAAAATAGTAAAACTACAAATACATATTTACTACACAAGGTTTTGGTTGTTTCTTATATTTTATCCTTTTAAATAAATGGTACATATATATATATATTTTTTTTTAATTTCTTTTTAGCAATATGACTCTTTTAAGCTCCACCACCTTCCCTGGCCTCTTGACTTTCCGATTTTCCTACAATTTTAGGTTTTATATAAACCAGAGATTAAAGATGGGGCCCAGGTTTGTATAATTGTTTAATTGTAAGTTAATGAGGGAATAGGATATGTGTTCCTGTGTAGATGTATATAAATCCTAAATGTCTAAATTAAATTTTTAGGACTACATAAATTTAGGAACACTTGTATGTAGTAGGTAAAGCCATCAGATAAAAGAATAAACTAATCCTGAAGGTCCTCTCTTTCCCTATGACTATAAAATCCTTTTAAAGGAAGGGATCTTTCCGAATGACTCAAAGCCTCATGATTGTTGACAGAGAAGCATCGATGAAACAGCTGACAAAGGCAATAGTTGTGTCGCCTACCTAACTAGAATATCAATCAGCAATTATTTATTGATGATACTTGAGGCTACTATGGCTGACAAAGGGTATACTCCCCTTCATTCGGGAATTTCACTTCAGTATGAGGAAGAGAAACATAAAATTAAAGAAAGTGTGAAGGCCAATCTGCACTCCAGGGGAGGTTCCAAACCAAGGCGCTGTCTGGTAGATGAAGTATGGCTGTAAAGCGAATAGGCTTGACTCTCCGCTGCATAATGTTAAATTTGCTCTCCTTAGTTCCAGGACTAGGACCCAGTAGGTAGAAGTTAACAGGAAAGTATAGTCCCACTCAGTAGAAGAAAGAATTTCCTAACAACAATGGTTGTCTGAAAAATGGAATGAATTGCATTGGGATAGTACAGTCCTCATCAATAGATGTATTCATGCAGAGAGGCCACAGACGCTGCTGGAGTAAGTCTCAGGAAGGGGATTGCTCAGACTTTGTGGAAGGGGGAAATAACTTTGTATTGACAAAATATAAGATTGCCTAGTTCCAGCTGGATTTGTCCCTAAGGGGGTGCAAGTACAGTGCAACTGAAAACACTTGATGAAATGTAACAGGATGAATATAGGAAAGCACAAAGAAAGGCAAATAAGAGTAATTTCAATTTAATCCAATTCCACAATGTACTTATTGAGTGCTCACAACATGCTAAGCATTGTGCTCAGCACTAGAGACACAACTGTGAGAGCTGGAAGGGACCTCAGCAGTCATCCAGTCTATGTTATACATGGAAGGGATGGCCACCACAATATATCTGCCAATCCTCCTGAAAACTCCTAAGGAAGGGGAACCCACCACCCATTCCACTTTTAGACAGCTCACATTTCTAGGAAGTATTTTTTATGTCAAGTCTAAATTTGCTTCATTTTGATTGATTACTTCTACTACTAATTTTGCCCTCCAGAGTCAAGCAGACCAAGTCTAACCTCTCTTTTAAATAACTGAAGTTAGGTATCATAACCCCCTCCCCCCCAACCTCGGAGCTTCGTCTTCTTCATGCCAAACATGTCCAATTTCTTCAACACATCCTCATAGATCATAGACTTATGGACAGTAGTCCTTTACTATTCTGCTTGCCCTTCTTGGGACACTCTACAGATTATCAATGTCCTTCTTCAACTCTGGCACCCAGGGCAGTCCCTACACCCAGTAAGCTTACATTGTACCGAAGGGAAACACCATGTACCAAGAGAAGTATGTTCAGAGTCAAAACAAAGTAGTGTAGGGTGGACAGAACACCTCGAGTATATTATTCAAGGAATCAGGTAATCCTCCTCTAAAAGGTTCCTGGGTTCAGCTTTGAAGGAAGTCAGGGATTCTACTAGGAAGAGATAAGGAGAATATTTCAGTCACCACGACTGTGAAAAACTAAAGATGTAGGAAATGTAACAAGAAATAAGCCAGTTTGGTTTAAATGTAGAGTATGTTAAAGGAGAGTAAGATGTGGTCAGCTTGGAACGATATGCTAGATCCAGATTTGTGAAAGGCCAATGCCCAAAAGAAGAATATTTTATCCTAGAGATAACAGGAGCCATTGATATTTCTTGAGTGACCTGGTCAGATATGAGACTTCAGGCAGGCAGAAAATACAAGATTAAAAAAAATAGAAGAGACAAAAGGAGGGACATAATGGAAACAGAGTCAACATTTCTATGGGAAAATACAGAGAAGGAGAAATGCTCATAAAAAATAATATGTTCTATTTGGATTCAAAAATACCAGCACTAGATCTATACCTAAAGAAGAGTGAAGAGGAAAATTACAGATATGCCCCCAAATTTTTATATTATCTCTTTTCACAACAGCAATGAACTGGAAACTACAGAGGCACCCATCAGCTAAGGAATGGATAGACAAATTAAGGTTTTTGAGTTTAACAGAATACCATTATGCCAAAGAAACTACTGAGAGGGATGGCTTCAATAAAACCTAGGAAAACTTGTATGAACTCATACAGGGTGAAATGAGAAAAACATAGAGAACAATTTATACAGTAACAAAATGTAAAAACAAATAACTTTGAAAGTTGTAAGAACGCTAATCAATATAATGACCAACCATAATTCCAGAGGATGTTAATGAAATACCCCACCTATACATATATGTGTACATATTTTGGATGTGGCCAAGGTAGGGATTTGTTGTGGGCTACATATTTATTACAAAGGTTTTGTTTTTATTTCTTTTTTGCCAGTAGGGGGAGGGTTGTGGGAAAGAAAGAAAATGGATTTTTTTTAATTGAAAAAAATTACACTTAAAAAAAGGAAAAAAAGTATGTGTTCTAAATTAAGGCTTGGCCAAATTTTAACCTGAAATTTTACAGAATATTCCAATTATAATTTATCCAATCCATATCCTAGGACACAAAATTTTTGATAATCATTCCTCTTTCCTAGGTATGGTGCCCTAAAAGGAGCATGTGATAGTCTTGCTGTAATTTGCTCTGGTCAGATTACATTCAGAATATTGCACTATATTTCAGGCAAAACAATGAATGACAAGCTGAAGAGCACCTGGAAGGAGGAGACCAGGATAGGGAGAGGCCTTCAAGGTCATACCACAAAAATGGGTATTAATTTGGATCATAGGAGACTTGGAAAAAGGAAGATCCATAAGAAATCCCTTTAAATATCTGAAAGGTTTTGATGTGAAAAAGGAATTAAATTTAGTTTTGGTTGGCAGAAATGTGAACAGTGAGGAGAAGTTGCAGAGAGACAATATAGGTTTTTGATAAGGAAAAAACTTGCTAACAATCAGACAGTGGATCCTCAAGCATAGTTTGGCCAATATCCTGTCAGGGATATGGCAGAGGAACTGTTCAGGCACTGGTTAGATTAGATCATCCTTGAACAACCTTCTAAGGACTCCAGGATTTTGGAGTGTGACTAACTCTCATTGATATTTTTGGTATTCAAAAGCATAAATTACATTTTATGTTAATACAACCACTTGGACCCAATGGGCCTGGAAGAGATTAGGACATTAAACAACACACCTACCTCTTTAAAAATAAATTTCTGATTTTCTGGGGCATTTTTATTACAGAGATGCATGGTCAGATGGTCAGTGCCTACATCAACAGCTACACAGGCTTCCGGCTGGCGGGTGTTATAACGTATTTCATTATGTGAAGTATATTCAAAAAACTATGAGAATGAGACAGGGAACAAATAATTAAACCATACAGACACAAGATGTGAAATAAAAACTTCTGAACAATTTAAAAACATCACTTTTTAAAGTATTGGTATATTCTATGTTCCTAATACATAGTGGGCACTTTGTAAAAGTTTGCTGACTGACTAATCTGACACATGAGGAGAGGAATGCTTCTAGGAAGGAATTCTCTACCCCTAAGAAGCTCAGCTGTATTCTAAGAGTTGGAACTGAGCATCAGATTTGCCATGCAAAAGCATTTCAGTCATAGAGCTTTCAAATAAGAGTTAACAAGCATTTACTAAACAGGCACAGAAGATACAAAGAAAAAATGAAACACGGATGACATTGTGTATTGTAAAAGGTCGATATATTCAACTCTTCATCTACATTTGCTGTCTCCCCATCTCCAGTGCTTCTAGCTTACCAAGTTCATACCACAAAAACCAATGAAGTTTCCATATTTCACAACGGGACAATCTTCTTTACCTGGCATTCAAGATCTTTATAATCTGGCCCCATTTTGTCTTCCTAACTTTTTTTTACCTTCTCAACATAAGCCCTCTGATTTTACATTCTAAGCCACACATAAATCAAGATTATCTACCTATCTGTCTCCATTTTAAGCAAGCTGGTTACCCCAGCGTGTCAGGGATGGCCAAGAGGAGGACTCAAGAGGAGTCATGATGAGGTCTTCCCGTGACCAGATGGACAAGCAAGTTACCACATTAAAAAGACTAGAGCTTTGGAGAATCAGGCTGAGTTAGACTATGGATCCCTAACTTAGTAACCAACGGCAGCTTAGGTACACAGTGGATACTCATCTTCCTAAGTTCAAATCTGACCTCAGACACATATTAGTTGTGTAACTCAGGACAACTTACTTAGCCCTGTTTGCCTCAATTTTCTCATTTGTAAAATGAAATGGAGAAGGAAATGACAAACTATTCAAATTCTTTGCCAAGAAAACCCCAGATGGGGCCACGGAGAGTCAGATGACTGAAATCACTGAATGACAAAACGGTTAGTCTAGACCTGTACCAAAAACAACGACAACAACAAAATATTTTTGATTTCTTGTAGCTCCTTTCCTAGCTCAAATCTTCTGTCCTGTGTCCAAGGAGGATTTGGCACTTTCCTAACCATTGGCACCTATCTGGGGAGGAGAATAACCATACTGTCAAATCTAGAGACGTGGCGATTTCTCCAGCTGTAACGTCAGAGCTCCTTGCCATACCAGAAAGTCTTCCAGCAGGGGGCACCAAGGTATGAGGACCTGCTAGACACAAATGTCAAGGGTGGAATGGAGCCTTGAACTCCAGCCTGCCCAGCAAAACTCAGGAGGAAAAAAAATCCTGAATCCAAAGAACTGATCTTCCATTACAGGACTTCAGTACTGAACAGGATCTTTGACCTACAAACCAACCACAACACAGAATTCCCTCTCTACTTATTCTCTGTGTGGCTTTGGGCAATCAGTCCATTAACAGAGAGGTGGGTCATTAAGCACCTACTTATGTAATGGGCACATGCTGGGAGCTCTGGATACAAATACAATGAAAGAAACAATCTCTACTTGCAAGAAGCTTACACAGTAACAGAGGAGGGAGCAAATGTGTACACACATGTACATACACAAAAAAAATTAATACCAAAAATAACAAATATAAATAGATACAAAGTAGTTTAATACAAGTTGGTGTTGAAAGGAGGGCTTTAGCAGTTGAAGGGATCAGAAAGTCTTCCTGCAAAAGATTGTGCTGGAGCCAGGTCATTAAGGGAGTGAAGCGTCCTATAAGGAAGGGAGTGCATTCCAGGGGTGGAGATAAGAGATATGCTCAATGAGGCTAGAACCAGTTTCTTTATTTGTTTGAAAAAAAAAAAAGAGTAACTAAATGAAACTCAAAGGAAGGGCTGTCAGTCCTATGTTAGTTTTTTCAGCTGGAATCAGCTACAGACCTTAATTATAACTTGGAATCATTGAGTTAAAGTTGGAAAGGACCTTATTTTGCAGATGAGGACACCAATATTTGTGACTTGTACTAGATAGTGCAAGTGAGAATGTGGGGATAGAACCCAGGCCTTAGGACTCCAGATTCAGCATTCTTTCTACTGTTTCAAAAAATAAAGAACTATTATTGATAGCTCCAAGACCAAAAAAGGAGCAAAATGAATCCTGGTCAAGACTGGTCCATCATTTTTCTCTCCTACTAACTGAAGTGAGAACTAAGGTTACTACTGGTTGCCAATGGTCACTCCATCCTCCAAGAACAGTTCTGATTGCAGAGAAAAATATAAAATGGAAAGAAGGAGTAAAGGCAGAGACCTATAGAATGCATAACTTGAACTATGTCCTAGGCAACAATTATAAAATTGGGTCCAACAGATCTCAAAGATGAGGTGAAATATTACACACAGGATTCAGAAGCCCAGTTCTGCCACTGGCTGTGTGAGCCTGTGCTACTTACTGAGTGTCTCTGGGCCCCAGTTTCATCACCTACAAAATAAGGATGATAATACCAGCACCACTTCCTTCAGGGTAATGTCGTCATTAGGGTTAAATAAGGTAACATAAATATGTAAAAAGCATTTTGAAGACCAGGAAGTATTATGCAAATGGAATAGGTGTTATTATTCTTACAAAGATGGCTAACTGCAGTTCTGTGGCTCATCTACAAACACTTCTAGAGGTTTTAACACAACTGAAGAAACAGAATCAGTGTTCAAACACTGCCCCCCCGAATACAATGCTGATGGAAAATTCTCACCTGGTTCTGTCCCATTCCATGGCAGAGATAAAGAATGACTTGGCTCCCTGTTACCTTATTTTCACTAGGAGGGTTATAGTCAAAACAGTAATCTGCCATTCCTCTGTTTATCAACTAAACGAAAGAACAGAATATCATTTTAGACATAGGTATATTAGTCTGCACACATACGCACGTAATCAACCAACCATCTAATACGCCTGAATTATTATCATCATTATAATTACTTTTAATAGAAAAGAAGGATCTAGGTCAAAGGTGGGAAACCTGCAGCCTTGAGGCCACATGTGGCCTTCTATGTCCTTGGGGAAGCCCTTTGACTGAATCCGAACATCACAGAACAAATTGCCTCAATAAAAGGATTTGTTCTACAAAACTTAGACACGGCTGAAAGGCCGCACCCCTGATCTAGGCAATAGGAGACATTCCAACACAACAACACAACAGTCTTCTGCTTACCATTCCAAAGTGGCCAGGTCTGTCTTCAGGAATGTGAAGCTCCGGGTACACATTCTCTAGGAACCATTTAAAACCCTTACATTGAAGTTTGGCACGAAGTTCTCGCCTTTCTGTTACATCTCCATAGGGTTCCTCAAGGAAAATCAATCAATCAATTTTAGAATTTAGCCCTCCATGTTAGCTTCCTCAGACCCTAACAATAGATTCACACCCTCAAACAGACCTATCCCAATCTTAACTCTCATTCAAAGTCCAGGTTAAGTCCTGCTTCTTCTACGAAGCCCACCTTGAACGCTTCAGCCCAGTCTCTCCTTTTTCTGAACTCATAACTGAACAACAAACTTTTGGTACTTAACTCATTGGACTCACTCATATGCAATCCTGTGACAACTCTTGTGCTATCATATGATTGTAATCCGTAGCACATTTCATTACAGTGTGAATCCAAAGAATTTTTTTAAAGGAAACACTGAATACTCAATTGTTTTTAATCGAAGAAATTAAAACTAAACTAGATTTTATACAAAAACCCCAAATTTTTTAAAATAAGACACACAATTTCAAAAACGTTGTCAGAGATATTAGGATGTGTCTGAACAACATACTGAGCATGGCCCAAACACAGGCCTAGTTGTACTGCCTTGTTATTTAGACCTTATGCTCGTCAAACAGCTATGTGTCCGAGGCCAGATTTGGACTCAGGTCTCCCTGACTCCAGACCTGGCATTCTAACCACTGCACCACCTAGCTGCCCTGCCAGAGGAGGAAGAAACCCTAATCCAGCCTCATTATGAAGCAAACTAGCTTGAATATAGCTGAGGTAATGAGCCACAAAAAGGGAGGCAGGGATGAGGGGAAGACATCATTCCTAAGCAGCATCAACGGAGGAAAAGTCAAGATGAAATTGATTCTTATTGGGTTCACTGCACAGGAATTGAAGTTACAAACTCACCTTACGTGCATGCATATTTCGGTGGTAATAAATTTCTTTATATTCATCCATCCAGACTTCAGCAGCACGGACGCTGTTAGCCAAAGCCTTACTCCGTGAGTAAGGAGCTTGTTTAGGGAAGACATGACCTACGTGAGAACAAGGGTGGATCTCAAGACTTCCTCCACACTGCCAGATCTAAACATATAACATTGGTGGTGAATCATAGGTCAGCATGTACCAGAAGGTCACTATACACGGTAATACGTAAGCATCCCGCTTTTACCTTCTCCTAAATGTTCTAATATATACACAGGCAGGGGTGTAAACATTATTTTCCCAAATCTATTTACATTATTCTGCATCATTTCATTCCTTAAAAATGCAATTTAATTTTAAAACGTTTTGCTGCTATTTTTTATTTTAAACATCACCTTTGCTTCTAAATACATCTCTCTTCTTTGTACTTAGTGAGCTAATAAATTGCAGAGAAAGTATCACTTGGCTGTCTATAAATACTGTTGTCAGATACAGGGTCAAATTTTGGCAAAGGAAGTTTTCACATTTGGGAGTTCTCTTCCCCACTGAAATCATAGGTCTAGTCTCTATCACCTTTCCCCAATAATGTGAAAACTTGGAGGTCCTGTGATGGCAGCAGCATTAAAGACTCCCAATGTGAGAATGCCTTTTACCAATATAGACTGCATTTCTTGGTGTTGACTGGGGCCCAAGGGGGACACATGACTTGCCACAGGTTACAAAGCTAGTAAGTGTCAGAGGTGGGATCTGAATACAAGTCTTCCTTGGGGATGTAAGGAGGAAATACCTGACAAATGAAACAGGCTTTTCAGAAGGGCCAGCCAAACAGAAAAAAACAAGGAGTGGGTGCTTCATGTAGTAGTAGTAGGAGGAGGAGGAGGAGGAGGAGGAGGAGGAGGAGGAGGAGGAGGAGTAACAGTAGTAGTAGTAGTAGTAGTAGCAGTAGCAGTAGTAGTAGAACTAGTAGTAGTAGTAGTACTAGCAGTATTAGTAGTAGTAGTACTAGTACCAGTATTAGTACTAGGAGGAGGAGGAGGAATAATATTAATCATGTTAGATAACACTTACACAGCACTTCCTAGGTTCCAGGCTCTGTGATAAGCACTTAAATATATCATCTGAGCCTCACAACAACCTTGGGAAGTTGGTACTATGATTATCCCATTTTACCAATGAGGAAACTGAGGTAGAGGATAAATGACTTACCAAAGGTCACTCAGTGAGTAGATCTTTGAGTGTGGATTTGAACTCAGGTCATCCTGACTCTAGGCCCAGTGCTTTATCTAACCTGGACAACAAGGCCCCACCCACTTAGCACAGAATGAATGTAATCACTAAATAGCCATTGTTTCTCTTTTACCCAGAAACCTGAGGATCTTCCCCTCCCAGTTCGATTTTTTTTTTTTTCTAAAGGGACCATCCCTTGAGTAACTACTTAAAGAAGCCTATTCATTGACTGGGTGTATCTCACTCAAAGTGAGAATGTGGTAAGACCTTAGCCTGAAAGATCAGGATACATTGTATCCTGGGCCATCTCCTGTCATCCTGATGAATATCTGGCCACTGGACCCAGATGGCTCAGGAGGAGAAAGTGAGGTTGGTGATCTTGCACAGCCCTCCCTCACTCAAATCCAAGTCAACTGCAGGTCACGTCATCATCCTGACTCACAGTTGTCTCTGAGAATGAAGGCCAAACACAACCGCTGATTTACCTATAAATACTCAAGGTAGTCAGATATATGGTTAGTTTAGGCGTTTTTAGTTAAGTATGGATCATGTTTATGCTTTTATGGTTTGTCCTGTTTTTCTTAGTAAACTTAGTAAAGTTTCTTTTAAAAACTTTAAGCATATAATTCAGCTGACCTAAAAAAAAGTTGTTTTTTTTTTTCCTATACTTAGGTTAATACAGAAAATAGGGAAAAGCATACAGACTGGTTGCGATGGTGGTGACAATATTCAAAACAGTTCCAGAGCCAGCAAAGATCCTTTAGAATTACAAGCCCCAGAATAAGTTAGGATGAGCTATCTGTAACTACTGCAACCTCTCCTTGCCGGGCTGATGCACTGTATTACATTGAGTTGTATTAGACCTAACATTTTTGTGATTCAGAGTTAGTCATTATGAACATCAATTACTGTCCCATGCTACAATACAATGCTGTCCAGGTTAGATAAAGCACTGGGCCCAGAGTCGGGATGACTTGAATTGTATTGTATTGTATCTGGGTTAATTTATAACCTTTGTTTACAGTTTTCCATGAGCTTTTTATACTTTTTAAATTTTTTTTTCTATCTCCTCTTTTGGAAACTAGCCTCCAAATTACTAGAAAGCCACAGTTAAAGTCTTGCCAAAATTTTGCTGTTTTACTGTCCCAGATTCTATCTCTACAAAGATCCTGAATAATAAAAAGCAAGAAGGGAGAACAGAGAAACACAGGCACACGTACACCTATGTGTACAGAGAGAGAGGAGACAGAAGAAAAGGAAGGAAGAAAGTAGGATAACAAAAATATAAATTAGGGTAAAGGAGAAAAATGAGCATTAAATTTCTATATCAAATAGTATTTGAATTTCTAGCTTAAATAAGGAAGATGTAACAGAAAATAGAAATGAAGTTTGAAATAATGTAGTTTCATTTTGCATCCAGCAAATCAGCAAAAAAAACCCAAAACCATGGAATATTCAGTGTTGAATAGGATGCAGGAAGACAGAAACCCTAATAAACTGTTGGGGAAGCTGTGAGTTAGCAGCATCATTTTGGAAAACAATGTGGAATTAATTATGCTTTTTAAAAAAAAAATTGCTAAAATATCCACATCTTCTGAGCAGAAGATTTCTTTGCTGGGCATACACCCCATGGATCAGAGGAGGTCAAAGACATAAAAGACCCATATATTGAGAAAGATTTACTGCAACATTTGGGGGGGTAGGGCAAAGCAAAGAACTGGAAACAAAGGAGGTACCTGCTGATCACAGAATGGCTAACAAGTCATTGTACAGGAACACAACAGATTATGACTACAGGAAAGTAAAGAGGGACCACACAGAAGTCACAGAAACATGGGAAGATGTGTGTGTGTGAAGTGATGTAAAGAAGCAGGAAAACAACATACACAATGACAATAACAAAGAAGTAGAAAGAAAAAGAAAATTGAATCCCAGAGAAGTATTGAGAAAAAGTACTTCTTGCCATTATCTCTGCCCCCTTTTTCTGAAGATAAGAGGGCTATGAGTATGGAATACTGTATCTACTGTCAGACACAGTTAATATATAGTTAATATATATATGTTTTTGCTTAATGCTTTTCTTCTTTCTTTTTACATTTTTATTACAAGGAAAAGTTCACTAGGTACAAAGAGGAAAAGGTATATTCAGAAATGAAGAGGATGTTAGAACAGAAGACAGCAATAAAACTTTTAAAAATTAAATTACACTAAAAAAAAATAAACTGATGCAGGATAGAGTAACCAATATATGAATAATGACTATAACATTGTAAAGGAAAACAACTTTTAAACACTTGCAGAACTATTACAGTCAATGCCATGATCAAAGGCAACCTCTTGGCAGAGAAGCGAAGGAGAATGGGACACATTTTCTGGTGAGGCCAATGGGTAGATTTGTTTTTCTTTGACTATACTCATTTGTTATGATAGAAGAACTGGTGGGGGAAGCCTTTTAGGAGGCAGCAGAGTAAGAATGATGTCAAAATGAAGAAGAAATGAAAGAAAGACTGTCAAAGAAACATTTTAAAAATATAGAAAAGACAGCAGAAGAAAGTTCAGAGAGCGACGCAGAAATAGGACAGTGTTTGAATAGCTGTGTTAAATTTATGATATACTATTTTTTGAAAGTTACACATAATAAAGATTGAGAGGTTTCACAGGTAACCTTTTTCTGTTCTTATTTGTATATAAAAATAGCAGCTAAGTGGATAGAGTGTTGGACTTGAGTCACAAAGTGCAGAGTTCAAATTTAGTCTTAGACACTGCCTAGCTGTGGGACCCTACACAAATCATTTAGTCTCAGTTTGCCTCAGTTTCTTCGTCTGTAAAATGGGGGCAATGATAGCACTTACCTCTCAGGGTTGTTATGGAACTCAAATGAGGTAATCATTATAAAGCACTTAGCACAATACCTTCAATGAAAGTTGACTAGCAAATTACAGAAGTGCTCATGTCTGTTGTTTGATGTTTATCAGTGCAAAATAATTACAGAAATTTCTATTTCAAAGGAAATGTTCCTCCTTTCCCTTCACTGTAAAGCTGAAGAAGATTGTGGATATGGAATATAGCACAGACATGATCAGTATTTTTGGGTCTGATGAACTGTTTGGTTTGGGGGTTTTTTTGGCCATTTTTGATCTCTGTTACAAGGAAAAGCTCACTGATTAGGGGAAGCGGAGGGATAGATTCCAAAGCAAATGCCATGTAACAACAAATGGAATCAATGAAAATAAAATGTGTTTTTAAAAGCTTTTAAAAAAAGTTTAAAAAAGAAATCTTTTATTTTAAAGAAATTCCTTTGAGGTGACATTGTTTCAAGGTTTGTAAAAGGATAAAGAATCTTGGCTCCTTAAAACAAAGTAAAACGAAGCTAGTTGTATCGCTTTTTTATAGAGTCAAGGAAGTGGTAATAAATAGCAGTCAAAGACAGATACTTTTTTGACCTTTAAAAGGTACTTCGGGGCCATTAGAGATGAAGAGTTCAAACTCCTTACCCATACCATCCCTGCCAAGAAATGTGGTACCATTATCCATTTCGGAGGAATGAAGTGTTCCACATAAGTGAATTTACTAGATAATTGAATACATAGTTTGTCTTGTAACAAATGAACTTTCCGGACAACCAGATGGGCTTATTAGATTTTCTATAACTTTTATATTTATATACATATATATATACATGTTTGTGTATATGTACATGTGTGTATGTATATGCATATATGTATATATACACTGTACATACATATATACGTGTGTGAATATATACACACATGTTTGCATGTTTGTATGTGTATATATGTATATATATTCACATTCTCTGTATACAAAATAGTGAATGAAAACCCCTTATTTATCATCAGCTGATCCTTATTTTGTAAACAGACAAAAATAAAGCTTAAGGTGAACACTTCTTGTATATCTCATATATATATATATATATATATATATATATATATCCTATATAAATAATCTTATTGGTATGCAGCTGTTTTCATGCTGTCTGCCCCATTAAACTATGAGTTCCTTGAGAGAATGAGCTATCTTTGCCTTTCTTTGTATCCCCAGTGCCCCACGCTTATAAATGTTTATAAATGGCACTATAAATGTTTACTGACTGACTGTTCAGTGTTAAAGGATTTGAATGTTTTAATGCTTTAAAAAAATTCAAAGTATATTGGCAATTTACAGTTCTATGTGAACTGATTATCCACAAATAGACTAGCTGTAAGAAATCTTGCTTTGAATTCTTGACACATTTATCTTAAGTGAATATTACTTCTTAATTAAGTATTTTAATATCTGTTTACTTAAGTTCTTGATGATATTATCTGTTTGGCATTACTTACTGGACAGGCTGTACAGACAGAAGAGCTGAACATCCTAACACTTGATTTCATTACTCATGTCCCATAGAAGGCATGATTCAGAAAGACAGCTGAACAAAAGGCAACATTAACTTCAGCTGGCATATACTCTCCTTAGCCTGAATGAACCAACTGTACCACAGAGTGAAAAGCCAGGAGTTAGACAGGATGTGGGAAGTGGTTAGCTTGTTACTTCCTGTTGAACCAGAGCATTATAATGCAGCTTCATCATTTCGCCTGAAGTATTACAAATTCTCCAAACGTGGTTTTGTTTATAGACGTCTGCTGGCTTAAGAACCTATGTTACAATTAATGATATCTGATCCCCTAACTGCCTACTTTCTGGCATTTCACTGCTATGGACAAATAAGGGAAAGAAAATGTAAATAAGTTAAATTATTCTACTCATTAATATCCTTGGCAAAAGTTTGAAAGGGAAAAAAGAGATTGAGATCCCTTAGACTAAGAATGAAGAGAAAGGAAGAAAAGAAGGAAGGAGGGAAGGAAGGAAGGAAAGAAAGGAGAGAAAGAAGAGATTTTTTTTCTTTCTTCTATATTTTGAAAATTTTATTTAAGAGTCTAAAGTTCACCAGTCTTTCTAACCAATATGTTCAGAGGTCTCCTAAAGACTTCTCCAGGAGTTATTCATCCTGGGGAAAAAAAACAAAACTTGATAAATAAGAATCAAATTCATTACCTGTGGGGATGGGAGGAATTTGATGGACTGCTTTGAGTAATAAATTTAAGAAGTAAGAATTGGGCAGAGAGAACTTGATGGACTCCTTTACCCAGAAAATATAGAAGGTGGAAGTAAAGCACTATCCATCATGAATGGTTAGACCTTGAGGTCATATAAATCAATGAAAGAAGTTCTTAAGGACGTTAGAGATAATGCAGCCCAAACCACTGTAAGACTACATACTACTCTGTGTAAGCCTTTCTGGCTGCTGGTATGTGGACTATCAGTAAAACTGAGATTTACTAAGGGAAGAGATACTCAGTCTGTCCTTTCTAAGCCACTTAAGGTTTAGGAAGAAAGTCTCAAAATCTGAATAAGAATATGACTCTTAATCATATGACAAAGTAAGCACAGGATGGTCCCTGGATATGGAAGAGGGGAGGGATACAGGACATACATACTCTTCACTTACAGAACTAGATTGATGAAACATATTCTCCAATTGCTTCTCTATGGACAATCTCAAGCTGGGATAAAGATAACTAACCTAGCATTTATATAAATGCTTTAAGGTTTACAAAGTGTTTTACATGATCTCATTACAACCCTTAGGTGCCAACAACCAAAAGTTAGGTACTATTATTATCTACATTTTATAAACAAGGAAACTGAGGAAGATTGAGGTTAAGGGACTTCCCTGTCATCACACAGCTAGTAAGTATAGGAGTTAGGAAGACCTGGGTTTGAATCTTACATCATGAAGACCCCAGTTCAAATCCAGTCTCAGATACTTAAAAGCTATGTGACCCTGGGCAAGTCACTTAACCTCTGTTTGGCTTAGAGGCAGAGTGGTCCATATATCACAGATCACCTAAAAGACTATCTTAAGTATCTCATTTCTGGAAGACGCCATCTTTGAGATTAGAAACCACTCACACAAGTAGGCAACTAAGTAACTGAGGAAGTCTGCTGCCGTACCATCTCCCGATGTTAGATTCCATGCTGTAATCCAGGAGCTATTGCTTAGTACCGTTGTTAGGTTTATTCTAACACTATGCTTGGTGCATAATAGTGGTCCATCCTGCATTTTTCAAAGAAGACCAATGATATCACAAGGTGATGTCTTGACTTGCATGTGAATTGGATTTAAGTGAGGCACAGTTAAGCAAAGTCATCAGTCTCACTCTTCCATATTCATCAAAGTCTAGTGGATGACCTTGGCATCTTCAGCGTCTGATCAAGCTCTAAGCACTCCATTGTACCAGCTTCGGCTGCCTTCATGGACCACTGGAACAAATTATTCTGCCAGAGGAAGTCTTCACATGTTTGGGGGAGACAATCCCTAACTTTACACTGACAGTTCTGAGGTTTGTTGGTTACTCTCAACCTGGTTGAGCCTGTCTGCCAGGGCAGTTGACCAGGGTGTGGCCATTGGGCATGCTACAGCTACTTGGAGCCACAAGTGAGAGTCCCATGAAAGGTGGACACCAAAGGCGGATGAGCAGCTCTGGAAAGAACTACATGAGTCCTTACACCAGAGGTGCCAGTCCTCCCTAAACACTCCACACACTCCCTGGCACATAGTTGGCATTTAATAAATACTTGAGTGATTGACTCTTGTCACTAATTAGCATAAACATAAACAACAGGATTTTTTTGATCCAAACCAACTGTGATTTTATTATTGTAGGGCAAAGATCAGCAAACTATAGCCCCCTGACCAACTCTGGCAGAGACTTGTGTTTGTATGGCCTATGACTAGAGAGACAGGGATGATATTTCTTTAACCACAACCGGATGTGGTAGCAGTAGTTTGCCTACCCCTGGCAGGGAATTCCTAGTAAGGGAACTTCCTGTAATAATGCAGATGAAAAACCACTCTACAAAACTGCTCTACAATCTCAGACAATTGCCTGGAGTACAAAGGGATTAAGTAATCTGCCACTGGTCATAACATCAGTGTTAAAAGCAACACTCAGGTCTTCCTAACCCTGGAATGGGTCTCAGTCACCCTGATCCATCTTCATAGTTTTTCTTCAGTCTTTTCAGTCTCTGGAGTTTTCTTGGCAAAGATACTAGATCAGTTTGCCATTTCCTTCTCCAGTTCATTTACAGATGAGGAAACTGAGGCAAAAAGCATTAAATGATTTGCCCCACAAAGTTACTAAATGTTTAAGGCCAGATTTGAACTCCAGAAGATGATTCTTCCCTGACTGCAGGTCCAGCACTCTATCCACTGTACCACCTAGCTGCTAATGCATTTCTATACTCAATATGGAACTGACTTTTATTTTAAACTACTGATGGAGTTACCAGTTTGTAAAATTAGAGAATGTCTATACCTGGTAGAATGGGCAACCTGAATTAAATTCTCACACAAGTAAAAGCTACAACATGAAGCTAGTAAAGATTGTATGCTTAGTGTATTCATTAATGTGGATGACTACTGTTATAGAGAGAGCATTCCCACTTCTTTACAAACAGTCCATATCTTTACATCCAATAGAGGCCAGCCAAATATTTTGTGGAAATTTAATTCAAATAATTTAATTATAACACTTACCCTAAATGAGAACTCAAGGTTTTCTCCACCCCATACTTCCATTCCTGTATCATAGGATCCGAGATACTCAAAATATCTCTTATTCACAGCAAATAGTCCACCAGCCATGGTTGGGGACCTAGAAAATATGTCCATATTGATTCTAATATAGGCAGAAAAAAAGCTATTGACAACTTTAAAAGGTCAATCATGGATATGTCTTCAATCCTGTTAGTATTAACAGGCTCAGGTTTAGATTAGAAGCAAAAGGGAGCTATTTCCATTTATTCGGAATTGTCTTATATACAGGGTTAGCCCTCTCTAGAACAGCCAAGTTTAACAGCTTCTGACTCTTCTTGAAACTATCCATTAGCTTCTGTTATGACTGGGTTTATTTTTTTCTACCACATTTTAATCCAAATATAGGCTGTCCTGGATATAGGCAAATTAGATCTCTTTGAAATGGAAAAAAATTATGTATAGGTATTTAATCCTTCAGGGATTTAAAATATTGTTAGCATGAGTACACCTTGTACTGGCACAGACTGCAATCCTTCTGTGACTTAGTAGGGAGTCTCTGAAAATCACCATAGCTAAAAAAAATCCATCACCCTACAGCCAGCCTGGGGATGGGTTTCTCCAACCTTGGTTAGGCTAAGTCTTCGGATTAATAGACACAGTTTTGCCGCTGAGCCCTTCTGGCCCAATATCACCTGTTAACAACTGTACTCCATTTGCAAAGTCAGTGAGAAACCAGAGTGAGCCCTGCAGTAGTATTTAAGAAGCCTAGAACTTTAGTGGAACTAAACATGAGAAAACAATATCAATCACCAGCTATAATCAGATTATACAAGGCACATTTTGAGGGGAAAATGGCCTTCATTCGGCCCAATTTGGGGTTTGGGATGTAAATGAACAATTATACCCCAAAAGTTTGATTAATGCACTGATGTCCCTTGGAAGGGGCAGATTGTCTGGAGGTGCTTGGATCCTGTCCTGTTTCGTACGTCTGTCAGAGACTTGGGCAAATCGAATGTGGAAACCTTACCAAGTCTGCAGTTGACCCAAAGCTGGAAGGGAGAGCTAATGAGATAAATGAGAGAATCAAGATTGACAAAACACCAAACAGGCCAGAATGATGTCTGCACTGTCATCGTCACCAAATTTAAGAGGAATAAATTTAGTCTTGTATTTAATTTTAAAAAATAATTTGTGTAAGCATAGGCTAAAAGAGATTCAGTTTTTCAGTTCATTAAAAAAAAGCCCTGGGAGATACCATTTACCAAAATCTTAATATAAATGAGCAGTGAACAATGTGACACATAACTCCTTTTAAAAAATATGGCTAATGTCATCTTGGGCTCCATTAATAGGCTGTGGTATTCAGATTAATGGAAATATAACAGCCTATATTGGTCAGCCCACATCTGAAATACTGGGTTCAGTTCAGAGAGTCATATTTTAGAAGGATGTTAGCAAACCAGATTTTGTCCCAAGAGGACAACCAGAAGAGTTGAAGTTCTAGGAATAGTGTCATAAGGAAAAGCTGAAGTAACTGGGGATCTCTAATAAGGAATCTTGTGGGATAGCAGATAGCAATAATCAATAACTTCAGCTGGTTAAGGAGTTGTTACTACCAGCTTACTGAAAAGAACCAAGTGTTCTTTTGGCATGGCTCTTAAATCCCCAGAACTCCTGCCCTCTAGCTTCCCCTTGATTGATGGCTGCTTCAGTCACCCACTACATCAAGAGTTCATTGTCCATACCTACAAGATCAGAAACCAAGTTCTAGTTGACTTACCCCTTTTATCTCCAGAATTCATGCCTTAAGATTTCCATAGTCCTTACAAGTGGCTGTCTTAGTCATCTACTACAACTAGGCCCACATTCAACTAAGTCTTCAAACTCACTCTATAGCCATCTCAAACACTGAGAACAACTTTCCCATCCCTATCTACTTTCCAGTTCTAGAACCATAATCTAATTAACTCCATCACTACTACTACAAAGGGTATGCCAATCTACTTCTCCTATGGCTTTATGCACCCTTCCTTGTAACTTTTCAAATCTAATTATCCCCCTTCAGCCATCACTCTTTTATATGTAGGTTCCCCTATCAAAAAATAACCTCATAGAGGGTAAGAACTATATACACTTTCAGAGTTATATCCCCAGCACTTAGCACAGTGCTTGGCAAACAGTAATAATATGGATTTTCATGTATTGATGATCACCAGTTTCTTTCGAAGTAAAATTTTGCATCGCAAGCCCATATTTGTACTTTTGTTAAGGTCCAACATTAAACTTACAATCAATAGTTTTCTGAAATCATTTCTTTCTCCCTTTCTGAAAACTGAGGCATGACTTCACTGTCCCCAGGCTTTTGGCACCCCTTATCTTCCCTTATTCCCCAAAGATTACTAATAGGGCTGCTAAGATCACTTTGACAAGTCTTTTCCCATTACTCTGGAAGACCATAGGCCTTGAACTAATTTAAAGGTGCTCCCTTTCTATTATAATTAGAGCATCTAACATTTACATAACACTTTAAAGTTTTCAAGTTCATTTATATATTTTATCTCATCGAATCTCACAATTGTGAGACAGGTGCTATTAGTATGCCTATTTTACAAATAAGGAAACTCTGGCCTAGGGAAATTAAATGCTTTGCCAATGATCACATAGCTTATAAAGGTCAGGAAGAGAATTAAATCTAAATGCCTCCAGACTCTGAATCTAATACTTTTTCCATCATACCAGGATGCCTGTAGGCTTTAATCCCTGCTCCCCGCTTTATGATGCTTATTCTAACCTTTCACATTTGAAGAATACTTTATTTTCTGGGAAAAAAAAATGAACCCTACAGAGTCAACAAAAGTCCTAATTAGGGGGGATCACTTCCCAGACCACTGTTTACTCCAGTATTAACTTGTCACTTTATGAACTGGAGTTTACATAATTTATCAACTTGCCAGAACAAAGACTTGTAACCCCAGCCCATGGAATACCGGCCCAATGAGAGGCTAAGTAGCCCTAAAGCAAACTCAAAAGAATACATAGATTTCTTGACCATTATTAATTGTTCTTCTGTACCTATCCACAAGCTTATCCAACTGAACAGGGCTAAAAAGGGCTTAATTATGATTTAACTAGGGATTTGCAGGATTACAGGATTATAGATTCATAACTAAAAGGGACCATATTAGATTTTATCCATCTCAGAAACTAACAGTCCTATCCAAAGATATAATGCATCTGACAATTCAACAAACATATGCATACATATATAGCTAAACAACAGGTAGCTCAAGAACTTCCAACAATAATCTTTTCTTAAGGAGGTCAATGGGAAATGGTATAGAAAGGGATGACAGAAAGATGGCAACCAACTGAAGATTTCTCATGAAGATTCCTGGGCATCCAAGTATCCCGGGGTTTGATACTCCAGGTCAAGAAGAAAGACACAGGTTCATGACAAGAGTCATAGTTACAACTGATTTATAAAATTATGAGCATGAAAAATAATATAAAACAGAGATAAATGATTCCTGACCTGATGACATCAATCTTGGAACGCCTTCGTTTTTGCTCCTTCTCTGGCACTACATGCCAAGTGAACACCAGTCTCCAGTCAAAACCTCCAATCTGTGGCTCCCCTGAATTTCCCAAATACTCAAATGTATTCCAATCAATGACATCAATCACAGGACATACAACTGCTGATTCTTCTTCATTAATCCTGAAAATGCAGTTAGATGTTTGCCCCTTAGTAAATCTGAAAATTAAAGCTCTGTTTGCACTTCTATTTTGAGACAACTGTCCGTAATTACCCGTAATTGGGTTAGAGTTGTCATGCCACCATGATGGAAAATGGAACTGGCTACCCTCCAAGGTAGTGAATTCCCTATTCCTCTTGGAATTAGTGTTGAAGTTTGTTGACAATGTTGGGGATGTTGGAGACAGGATTCCTGCAGTAGGTGGGTATTTGGATTAAATGAACCCTAAAGTCCCCTTTAAGACTAAAATCCTATGAGAACATTGGTCCTTGCTGTAGAACATAAGCTAAACATATTTATTCATAGTCAGTATTTAATTAAATAATACATGATTACGTATGACAATAACATTGTAAACAGAACATAGCCTATGCTTGGTCTTTAGCTATTCAATTAGTCATTCACCAGGCATTTATGAAGCATTTAACTGTTTGCCCCAAAAATGTGCTAAAACTATGAAAGACACAAAAGTAAAAGATATTCCTGTTTTTGAGCCACTTATGGCTAGACTTGGGAGTCAGTCCACACACAAAACCACTGAAGAAAAAGCCAGTCACTCTATGTCCAAGTATGAATTCAAGTTATAAAAACATAACTGCCATAAGACCATAGGGGCCAACAATAAGCAGTCTGGAAATAACTTCATGGAGAAAGTCATTCTTGAGCTGGGTCCTAAAGGAAGAATGGAATTCAATTCAACCAATATTTGAGTCTCTGTTTTGTACAAAGTACTATGAAGGCTACAAAAGGAAGTGAGGCAGAGCCTCTGATTTAAAGAACTTAAAAAGCTAAAAGGGTGAGGGGGATAAGACAAGTATGTAAATAACTAACCCAGGGCATAATGTGGTAAGTGCCTTAGCAAAAGAACACCATGTTCTTGTGGTTTCCGAAGAGGAAAAGCTGATATTTAGTTGGAAGATACAGAAGTTTCATAAAGGTGGAACTTGAGATAAACCTTGAAAAACAAATAGGAGTTTGGCAGGCTAGGATGGGGCAAAGAGAAAGTATGAGTAAATCATGTCCTGGATGATGCAAGAAAATGCCAGATGGGGTCATGAAGAGTCAGACACGTCTGAAAACAACTAACCGACAACAAATACCTCTAACTTGTAGAATGGGATATGGACGAGGACTTGGCAAAGAAGACTGAGAAGAAGCTGTCAGAGAGGTTAAGTGAAAAACCAACAAAGAGCCGTGTCACAAAAACCCAGATTGGGGGAAGTGTCCGGGAGGGGATGGGGACCAACTGTGCCAAAGGTTGCAGAGAGATCAAGAGGGTTGAGGACTGAGAAGAGGTCATCAATTTGGGCGATTTAAAAAAATCACTGGGAACTTTGGAGAAAGTAGCTTCATTTGAGAGATTAGGTCAGAAACCAGATTTGTATAGCAGGTATAATAGTGCCTTGCTTGGACTTTCTAATATTTTTATCATCTTGATCTTATTATTAATATTTTCATGAAGCCCACCTCTCTATTTTTATTGATCATACTCTCACCTGGTACAGTAACAAAATAAAAGCTTATTGATCATTTTTCAAGGAACCATAACTGGGAACTTCCTAGGAGAGTATCAGAATATTAAGCTCAGATGCTTCCCTGGATCCTGTTTAAAACTTGTTAGGCAGATTGCGTTCTATATTTCTGTTGCTGATTGACGAGAAGTAAATATATGATTTAAAACAAATAAAAAGCACAAAACCTCTGTTTGTTTAGTTCTGGAATCTAGTCAAAGTCTATTTCTGTTGTTGATAGATGTATATATTTCATGGCCATCATCCAGGTCTTCATCACTTCAAGCTCAGATTGATGTAATAATCTCTTAACTCATCTCCTGGGCTCTATTTTCTTCTTCTGCAAAATGCTGTTCCAAAATACTACTTTCATTATGTCTATTTAAGAATTCATAATAGCTCTACTAACGCTTATGTATAGGATCATATCCAAACCCATTCATCTGACATTCAAGGACCAGTGTCCATCTCTGTTAAATAAGGATAATAATGTCTACTACAAATGGTTGACAAGAAGATCAAATGTATATGAAAGTACTTTGGACAGAAGTACAGAACTTTATGATTTACAAATATATGTCATGGTGCTAGATACCTTAATACAAGGAAATATAAAGCAGGACTCTTCAATACATTTCTAACTGAGAAATAACAATATATATGCATATATATGAGCTGTAAAATAATAAAAGAGGTAAATAGCAATAATCACATCCTGCCTATGGTCTGTAGAATTAAAACTGAAACTAGAAAATGGGAGCATGGCTAAGACACCCACAGATTCTAGTATTTAGAAGGTCCTTTTTACTGTATCTTCTATTTTGCACTGTTTTAGAGAACAATGAATTCTAAAGAATAAAAACTATTAGAATATAATATGATAAACCTGACACATATAAGTGAGGTGGTGTGGCATAATAGCTGAGCGTTCTGGATGCAGTTTCAAGAAGATTTGGGTTTAAATCCTACCTAAGCAAGTGCTAGCTCTGTGACCCTGGGCAAGTCATTTTACTTCTCTTAACTTCAGTTTCCTTATCTGTAAATGAAAATAATAACACCTTGGTGCATGACAAACTTGAGAGCATTAAGTGTTCACTATGACAACCGTAGCCAAGAGAGTTCTAATTCTGGTCAAACCTAATTGCTTGTATCTAGGACAGTGTGGTCTAGAGTTATTGCCACATTAAGCAGATGTTAGGGAAACCAATTCAGTTCCAAAGATATCCATGAGAGTTAGATTAATATTCTACAGACTTCAAGTATAGATAACAATACAGAACCCCACGGACCGCTGCAAAATAGCCATGGAGCCTTCTAAATTGACCGGTTCTCTATAAATTGACCGGTTCTTGACAGAGAAAGTCTGCCTCAAGGCTTCCCCTGAGCTTGATTTAGTATGGCCTGACTCAGATCCAAATCCTGACTCATTTAGTTCCCTCAAAAACAGAGCATCTTTAACCCGCTAGATACTCCTAAAGTATTAACACATTTGGTAGATTAATAGCAAATAGCTTTCCTTTGGATAGTCTGAATTGGATTCTAGAGTCAATAGTAGAGTGATTTAGCTCTGAGAACTTTTCAACCAGGGTCAAGGTTACTCTCAATCTGGTGGCACTGTCTGTCCAAAGTAGAGCTGTCCTTGGTACCTATTACTTCCCCAGTCCCCACAAGGTCTTGGGTAACTTCTAGGTCTTTTTCTGTGGCAAAGAATATTTTACTCATATCATATTCCTACATTTATTATTGCTCTTGTTCAGCAGTTTCAGTCATGTCCAACTCTTGGTGACCTCATTTGGGGTTTTCTTGGCAAAGAGACCAGAGTGATTTGCAATTTCCTTGTCCAGCTCATTTTACAGATGAGGAAGCTAAGGCAAACAGTTTAAGTGACTTGTTCATGGTCACACAACTAGAAAATATATGAGGTTAGATTTGAACTCAAGTCTTTCTGACTCCAGATCCAGAGCTCTATCTACTGTGGCACATAGCTACTCATATCCCTACATCACAGGCAGCTATTTTCTTCCATTTGGAAGTAGAAAATGAAGATATGGGATTAAAATACCTCGTTAAGAGTAAGTAATGTAAGGTCTTAGGACACTGATTGATATGACATTAAAAAGCAATGAGAGTTACTGCTGATAAAAAATGTAATCCCAAGAGAAGCGGAGCTAAGATGGCAGAGTAATTGCAGCAACTCACCTGAGCTTTCTCCCAACCCTCCAAATATCGCTAAAAAATTACTCTAAACAAATTCTAGAGCAACAGAACCCACAAACAACAGAGTAAAACAAATTTCCAGCCCAAGACAACTTGGACAGTTGGTAGGAAAGGTTTGTTGTACCACGGTGAGAAAGGATCATAGTACAGCATAGGAGACTGGACCCCAGCAAACCAGGAGTAGGCCTTGGGGCAACTGATTCCCTGGCAGCAGTGGCAGTTTCCAGGCCTCTCAATCCACAGACACCAAATCCAACTTGGAAGGCCAACAGGAAGGGTCTGTTGTACCTGGGTGAGAGCGTAGTGCAGTCCAGCACAGGCTGTGCCAGCATAGCCCCAGCCCCAGCAAACCAGGAGCAGGCCTTGGAAGGGACTAAATCAGCAGTGACAGCAGCTACTTCCAGAACTCTGAGCCCACAGATGCTAAGGGGGTCAAACAACTGGCCAAAAGGAGATGACAAGGATCTTTTTGCTAGCACTGAGGCAGGACTCTGTTGCTTTGCCCATATTTAGATCCGGGTCTCAGTTCTGGGTGGTAGTTTCAGGGTAAGAAGGAGCACTAGCACAGCAGAGTTTGTGGCCACCATGGAACAGGGACCCTCTTCACAGTTCCAAGGCAGAAAAGAGTGACTGTGGTCACTCACAGACTAGAGCACAGGACAGGAGAGAAGTAAACACCTTTCCTTAGATCATATCACCTTGGAAGAATTGAGAACCTCTGAATGCTAGGGTAGTATACTCTCCACTTGACAAAGGACTCAAAAGTCAAGAAACTGACTGAGAAAATGCCCAAAAAAGGGGGAAAAATAAGACTATAGAAGGTTACTTTCTTGGTGAAAAGGTATTTTCTTCCATCCTTTCAGATGAGGAAGAGCAAAGCATACCAACAGAGGAAGACATCAAAGTCAAGGCTTCTGCATCCAAAACCTCCAAGAAAAATATAAATTGGTCTCAAACCATGGAAGAGCTCAAAAAGGATTTTGAAAATCAAGTAAGAGAGGTGGAAGAAAAATTGGGAAGAGAAATGAGAGAGGCCAGCGACCCAAGAAAATCATGAAAAGCGAGTCAACAACTTGCTAAAGGAGACCCCCAAAAATGCTGAAGAAAATGACACCACTAACCCAAATGGCAAAAGTTTCAAAAAGTCAATCAGGAGAAGAATGATTTAAACGATAGAACTGACCAAATAGAAAAGGAGGTTCAAAAGCTCACTGAAGAAAATAGTTCTTTAAAAAATTAGAATGGAACAGATGGAAGCTAATGACTTCATGAGAAACCAAGAAATTATAAAACAAACCAAAAGAATGAAAAATAGAAGACAATGAGAAATGTCTTGTTGAAAAAACAACTGACCTAGAAAAATAGATCCAGGAGAGATAATTTAAAAATTATTGGTCTACCTGAAAACCTTGATCAAAAAAAAAGAGCCTAGACATAATCTTCCAAGAAATTATGAGGGAAAACTGCCCTGATATTCTAGAACCAGAGGGTAAAATAGAAATGGAAAGACTTCATCAATTACCTCCTGAAAGAGATCCCAAAAGGAAAACTCCTAGGAATATTTTCGCCAAATTCCAGAGCTCCCAGGTCAAGGAAAAAATATTACAAGCAGTCAGAAAGAAACAATTCAAGTATTGTGGAAATACAATCAGGATAACACAGGATTTAGCACCTTCACATACACATAGAGGGCATAGGCTGACCTGAATATGAAGGGAGAATAGCTAAAAAAAAAATAAATTTACTCTTGAGTGGAATGCACTAGGAGTAAGAGAAAGGGAGAGGTAGAATGTAGCACATCATCTCATATAAAAGAGGGAAAAAAGAGCTTTTACAATGGGGAAAGGGGGCAGATGAAAGGAAATAAGTGAGCCTTACTCTCCTGGGATTTGACTTAAGGAGGGAATAACACACACTCAATTGGACATGGAAATCTATTTTACTCTGCAGGAAGGTAAGGGGGAGGGGGATAGGAAAGGGAAAATAATAGAAGAGATAGCAAATTTGAGGAAAGGGATAATTAGAAGGAAACATTATTGTGGGAGGACAGGTCAAGGGAGAGAATGGAATAAATGGAGGGCAGGACAGGACAGAGGGAAATGTGGTTAGTTTTTTGCAGCATAACTATTATGGAAGTGTTTTGCATTGTTACACATGTATGTGGGTAGGGAGGGAGGGAGAGAATATGGCACTCAAAGCTTTAATAATGAATGTTAAAAACTGTTTAAGCAAGCAACTGGTAAACAAGATATATAGATGATGGGGTATATAAATCTATTTTGCCCCACAAGAAAATAGAAGGGAGGGAGATGGAAAAAGGTGAAGGGTAATAGAATGGAGGACAGATTGGAGCAAGGGGTGGATGGGATGCATGCTGTCCTAGGGTAGGAGGTGGGGAGAGATGGGGAGAAAATTTTGAATTCAAATTCTTGTGGAAGTGAATGTTGAAAACTGAAAATAAATAAATTATATAATTTATTTGAATTAAAAAAATAAAAAGCAAAATTGCTCAAATGGAAAAGGAAGTCCAAAGGATTACTGAAGAAAATAATTCCTTAAAAATTAGAAGGGAACAAATGAAAGCTAATGACTTTATGAGAAATTAAAAAAAAAACAAAACCAAGAGAATGAAAAATGGAAGATAATGTGAACTATCTCATTGGAAAAACAACTGACCTGGAAAACAGATCCAGGAGAGAGAATTTTAAAGTTATTGGACTACCTGAAAGTCATGATAAAAAAAACAACCTTAAATGTCATCTTTCAAGAAATTATTAAGGAAAACTGCCCTGACATTCTAGCACCACAGGGAAAAAGAGAAACTGAAAAAAAATCCATCAATAATCTCCTAAAAGAGATCCCAAAATGAAAATATTCCCAGGAATATTGTAGCCAAATTCCAGGACTCCGAGGTCGAGAAAATATTGCAAGCAGCCAGAAAAAAACAATTCAAGTATGGTGGAGCCACATTCCGGATAACACAAAATTTATGAGCATCTATATTAAAGGATGAGAGGGTTTAGAATATTATGCTCTGGAAGGCAAAGGAGATAGGATTACAACCAAGAATCACCTACCCAGCAAAACTGAGTCTAATTCTTCACTGACATTCAATGAGATAGAAGACTTTCAAGCATTCTTGATGAAAAGACCAGGGCCAAATAGAAAATTTGACTTTCAAAAACAAGATTCAAGAGAAGCATAAAAAGGTAAACAGGAAAGGGAAATCATGAAGATGATATTTGTAACTCTTAAGACCCTTATTATTAGGGTCATCAGAAGGAGTGCATATATCTCTATAGATAGAGACAAAAGGTACACAATGTGAGCTGAATATGAAGGGAGGATATCTAAAAAAAATAAAATTAAGGGGTGAGAGAGGAATGTACTAGAAGAAAGAGAAAGGGACAGTCTATGAGGTAAATTATTTCACATAAAAGAGGCAAAAAAATCTTTTACAATGGAGGAGAAGAGGGAAGAGGTAAGGGGGAATGAGTGAATCTTTCATCAGAATTGGCTCAAAGAGGGAATAACATACATACTCGGTTGGGTACATAAATCAATCTTACTCTACAGGAAATTAAGAGGGGAAGGGAATAAAAAAAGGAGGGGGAGGTGATAGAAGGAAGGGAAAATTAAGGGAGGGGATAGTCAGAAGCAAAACACTTTTGAGGAGGGACAAGGTGAAAGGAGAGAGAGAAAATAGAATATAAAGGGGAAGAGGGAATAGGATAGAGGGAAAGGGTTAGCGAAAGTAACTGTGAAAAAAATTTGAAACACGTTTCTTTGATAAAAGCTTCATTTCTCAAACATAGAGTACTGAGTTAAATTTATAAAAATAAGAGCCATTCCCCAATCAATAAATGATCAAAAGATACGATCAGTTTTCAGATGAAGTAATTGCCATATGAAAAAATACTCTAACTCATATTGATTGAAGAAATGCAAATTAAAACAATTCTGAGGTACTACCTCATACTATTAGATTGGCTAATAAGGTAGAAAAGGTAAATGACAATATTGGAAGTGATGGGGGAAAAATGAGGCATTAATGTACTGTTGGAGTTGTGAACTTATTTAACCATTTTGGAAAGCAATTTGGCTATAAAACTACACATACCCTTTGACCTAGCAATACCACTTCTAGGTCTGTATTCCCAAAGAGATTAAAGAAAACAAAAAGGAAAAGGACCTATATGAACAAAAACATTTATAGCGTCACATTTCTGGGGTCAAGGAATTAGAAAGTGACAATAAGCTGTGTTATGTGATCATGAGAGGATACATAAGAAACGACGAGGAGGTTGCTCTTGGAAACATCTGCAAAGACTTGCCTGGGCTGCTGGAAAGTGAAATTTGCTGTGTGCCATATAACAACAATATTGTAAACCCATTCTCAGCAATACAACTGAAGGACTCACGATGAAAAATGTTATCCATCCCCAGAGCAAGAACTGATGGTGCCAGAATACAGATTGAAGCATATTTTTCAAACTTTATTTTTCTTGATTTTTTTATCAATGTTTTCTTTCACAACATGACTTATGGATATGTTTTATATGACTGCGCATGTATAACCTATATCAAACTGCTTGCCTTCTCAATGGGGGATGGAGGTGCAGAGCGAGGAAGGAAGAGAATTTGGAATTCAAGGTTTAATATTCAAAATTGTTTTTACATATAACTGGGGGAAAAAATCAAACTCAAAAAAAGAGGGGAAAAAAATTGTAATCCCAATATGGGAGTCAGAACTAGGTAGGAGTGCTATTGTCCTCAGTGGCTAGGGCACACAGGAACAACCGGAGATCTAGATCACCACAGTCTTTCCTCCTACCTCTTGCCAATGGCAGAGAACTGGTAGCATCCTTTCCCTAGCACTGGTACTTCTCCGAATTTTCTTAGGTAAAGGAAAACAGAAAGAGAATTAGACACATCTGTCTCATTCCAAGATGCCACTACTCATTTTAATGTTTTCTCCTAAAGAAAAGGTGGATCTTTTTTTTTAATGCAACATAACTAAACTCTATTTTGTTTCTTCTAGTGTGTGTTTATATTGTGTTTTTAAGAACAGGTTAAATTTCCCCAGAAATTACAAAGCTCCTTTAATAACTACAAGCTTCCCACAGACACAAAGGCTCACCTGCCTATTACCAACATCCTACCAGTGCTGCTGTATAGCAGTGAGACATGGAATACAACAATTTCCCAAGTATTAAAAATAAATACCACATAGAAAGTAATGGAGGGTGTGAATAAACAGAATATATAACCAATGATCTACTTCCAAGACAAACAGCAGTAAAAGACGTCATCAAGGAAACCTGGGACAGGGTAAGAAGAGGGAAGTCAATCTCTAATTCAATAAGCACTTGGGAAGCACTTGCTCTTTGGTAAGAGAACAAAGGTACTGTCACATAGCAAGTTCAGGGGATAAGGGGGCACAATTATTAACCTTGCAGAAGAAAACAAGAAGGGCCTTCAGTACTCTGGGTGAACCCTCTATTGTAAACTACCAAAGTCCTACGTAATGAGCAGTCATGAAATACCCAAAGTGATGAGATTTCACATCTGTTGGTGTATTTCAGTGTTAAAAGTCCTTTCCAGTCATTTGATCCTCCCAATAATCCTATGAGTTAAACCTATCCTCATTTTACAAATAAGGAAACTGAGGCTAAGCAGGGCAAAGTGAACTAACCCAAGGTCACACAACTAATAAGTAGTAGAACCAAGAACTGAACCCAGGGTTGTCTAAGACCAAAAAATGCATAGAAGGCAATCTGGGACTGTAGGCTTAACTAATCAACCAAAAAAGCATTTTTAAGAGCTTACGATATGCCAGACACTGTTTTAAGCCCTGAGGATACAAGTAAAGGCATAAAAGAATCCTGCTCTCAAGGAGTTCATATTCTAATAGGAAGGATACCATGTAAATAACGAGGAATATACAGAGTGCATGGGAGGGGATCTCAGAGAGAAGCAGTCAGAGAAGCTTTGAAAATCTTCCTTCTGATGGCAGAATTTAAGCAGAGACTTAAAGAAAGCCAGGGAATCCAGCAGGCACAGGAGATGAGGGAGAACATTTCAGGCACAAGGGGTAGTTAGGGGAAAAGGCACCACGTCAGAAGATGACTTGTGTATAAAGAACACAACACAAGTTGACCGTTATATAGCTGGATCATACAATGTGTCTAGGGGATGAGAGTGGAAGAAGACTGGAATGGTTGGAAAAGGCCACGTTATGGGGAGCATAGAAAATTTTTTACCCTGGAAGTAATAGGAAGCCACTGGAATGTATTGAGTATCAAGGCTGACATGGTCAGAGCTATGTTTTTAAGAAAATCAATTTGGCAGCTGAGTAGAAGATAGATTGCAGTGAGAAGAGAAGAGGGGCAGGGAGGGAGGGAGAGTGAGAGGAAGGAGAGGATGGAGGAGAACAGAAAAAAGAGAGAAGAAGAAGGAGAAGACGACCACGACGACGACGATGATGATGATGATGACGATGAGAGAACCAGGGAGAAAGTTACTTTAATAGTATTGACAAAAAGAGACTGAGGGCCTCAACTAGTGGGGTAGAAACGTGAACGTAAAGATGCCAACAAATCTCCTGATAGCAAGGAATTCAACTACTCTCAAATGTGGATTTAAAAACCAATTAAGTCCTTGTGGATAGTGGTGAGTGCAAGTTGATGATATGAGCACCTTGAATAAGTAGCATTAAAGAAAGAATGAGAGTTTCTTAAAAATTATTCTTTCTTCACTTCATTTCAAATCATATGATTAAAACAGATTCTCTTACCTTTCCAGCAGCGGCTCCAACCAGCCATCATGACATTCACAGTGACAATCGAGGAAGGTCAGGATCTCCCCAGTTGCTATAGAAGCTCCCAGAAGTCGAGCTCGAACTAGTCCTTCCCTTTTATTTGCTCGGATTAAACGTACTTTAGGCAGGCCAGACAAATGGTTTTCCAAAGGCTCCTTTAAATGTTCTAATAAGAATGGGGCAATTACGACAAGATGAGCAAACTGCCTAAAGTTAATATAAATGGTTTCACATTTTAGAAAGATGAAAAAGTTTTCTAAATACCTTTATTTTTTCTTAATTATTATATAACACTTCCTTGCAACAGAAATTTGCAAAATAAAGTGAAAATAGCCTTAGTAGTGATACTGCTTCCATATACCCTGTTAAAATAAAATACCTTAGGAAAATAAAGGCTCAGAAGATGACAGATTTAAGGTTTGAAGACACCTTGAAGATCATCCAGTTCAGCCTCCTTCGTGTTATAGATGAGAATCCTCAGATCCAAAGAGGTTGGTGACTTACTCAAAGTCACATGGGCTAAAATAAGTAGAGCCAGAATTTGAATCTGGATTCTTGGACTTCAAATCTATGGCCCTTTCCACTGTATCACATTGCCTCCTCCAGATCCAGCTATTTCCTGTCCTCTGAATATAGCAAACCACATATGCTATTCTTATCAGGTGTTTTCAGTGATTTGAATTGTCTATTTCCTCCAACATGGAATGATTAAGATGAGTGCTGGATTTGGGTTCAAGAACAGCTGAGTTCAAAATCACCTGTGTGACCATAAGCAATCTCTTAACCTCTCTGAGCCTCAAGCAACTCAGAGATTTATCTACTAAGTTATAGGTTGGTTTCACCCTGAATTGATGAAATATATTGATTTCTTCCCCCAACAAAATCAGATTCCTTGATGGTCATCCAGTTGACCTGTGATATACCGTCTTCCATGCCAATTTAAAGTTGATAGCATATCACATAGATATAAGAAAAAAATAATTTATCAACAACATTCAAAATAAACATATATTAATTTTCCTCACAATCTGGAGTACCAATTTAGTCTCAATTTCCTCCAAAAATAATAGGAATAACGCCTCAAGATGACAAAAATTAAATGAAAACCACTTCTCCCTGTGCATAGTGGGCACTCAATAAATATCTGTTAACTGATCTTTTATAAGCTGTTAATAGCAATTAGGTGTGGTACACCTAACTATAAAAGATTGTAAAATAAATTACCCATAGTATACGCTCACACTGTGCATTTATAGTACGCTGCAATAAACACTTATTCAGTTCCTACTATGTGTCAGACATTGAGTTAAGTACTGGGGATACAAATAAGAAAAAAAATGACAATCCTTACCTTCAAGGAGCTTACAATATAATGGGTGAAGATAATACAAAAAGAAGCTAAAAGCAGAGGAGGGAAATGCCAGAGGTACCAGGCACAGGGGCATAATGAAGATGACAATGTACTTGAGACAAAGCAGAGCAGCTGGTGACAACAAAGGATCTAATTATAAATATTATAACCTTTATATGTATTACTGTTGATGTCATATTGCAGTTTACATATGAAGATATTGAAATTCGGGTATAGTGATCTAAGTGTGTATACATATGTATACAGTGAATTAAATCACTATACCCAAGTTTCAATATTTCATATGTATATATATATATATATATACATATATGTATGTGTGTTCATGTAATAGTTGAACTGCATTTATAAAGTTATAATTATGCATACTGATAAATTATTTATCAGCCTGGTCAAAAGACTGAAGATTTTTAAGATGTGGATCCCCAAAAGAAAGCCATTAGCCCTCAGTACCAATTCTAGCAATGTCTTCTCAATGCTTTGATCATATCCTAGAAAGGACGCCCTTTCCTATTCACACTAAAAGCTCCTATTCTCTTCTCCAGAATTGGATGATTTTCTTTACCCTGCGATATTCGGAGCTGTTTTTGTACCTGTAACACCAAAACTACCCTTTGTTACTCCTCCTATAATCCCTTGACCCCTCCACTTTCTTGGGAGATTCTGAAACTTGAATCATGATACCTGACTAGAAAATGCTGGTTTTGATTTGTGATCTCTCTCCTTACCTCTTTAATTGTGGATTTCAAGTAATTTCTCAGCCAGGACTCTATACCTGTATCTTAGTCATCAGATAAACACTCAAGTAAATCTCTATTTCACGGCCATTCTTACTAATAGTAATATTTCCTAACGATGCCATCCTTGACCATCATCCATGTAGGATATGGAAGAGATAATAAAGCTGATCTTACTTCTGCAGACCGGTGTAGCATGGGTACATCCATCTCAGTGCAATGGCCAGTCCCAAGTTTTTCATTTGACCTACGCTATATGGTTCTTTCTGCTAAGACCCTAAGCCACCTCCTGCCTAAGCTATTGATTTCTTTCTCTCCAATGAGGATACTCTGATAACAGTCAACAAACATTTGCTGGTAATTAATGTGACTAACAATATGCTGGCTTCTATGGGAGATATAAAAGCTCCATAAGAAATTTATTCATTAAGTGCTCACTATGGACTCATTCCCTACCACTGCCATCAATAAATTTACAATCTAATTCACTTTATGGACGTGTATGTTTAATTGAAAACATCCTTACATAAGATCACAGGGTTCCAACTCTACAGCTAAGGATCTAAGATAGGATTTGAAACCACATCCTCTGAGTGCAGAAGCTCTTTCCACTATCTAACACGCTGTATCTTCAAAATACAGATCTTCTTTCTTTCAAAATACTTTTGAGAAGACACCAGAAAGAAAATGGGGAAATAAATCTTGCCTTGAAGACATAGGAAGTCTGCCATGCTATTGTTAGGTTACAAAAATGTGATCCAGAGGTATTTTTGTCTTAGAATCCGCAGCATCTTCATGGTACTTGGAATACAGTAGATGCTAAATATATAATTACTGATAATTTAATTTTGGATCATAGATTTAGAGCTGCAAAAGACTTTAAAGGTCACATTGTTCAATCCCCTCATTTTACAGATGAGCAAACTGAGTTCTAGAGAAGTTAGGTGACTTGCCCAGGTCACAGATCAAGTAAGTAACTGAGGCAGGATTCAAACCAAGGTTTCCTGACTCCTGACTAGCATTTTATCTACTTTACCATGCTGATTTTTATCCAAGAGGCTTCATCCACAGTTAAAAATTTCAACTCAATTTAATAAACATTTATTAAGTGCCTAAAAGATGTCAGGCACTGTATTTAACCACTGTGGAGACAAAGAGGCAAAAGTTAATCTCTACACTCAACAAGTGTATAATCTAATGGGGGATGTGTAAACAAATAAATACAAAGCAAGCTGTATAAAGCCAAGAAAAGCTTCCACACGGAGAAAAAGAGAGTTCGGGAAGACCCTAGAAAAAGTTGTTTATTTGTGTGTTTGTCTTTCTCTGCAAAGGGAAAAGAATCAAAAGGTGAATCTGGGAAAGGTTCTGTGTATCGGTCATTCTCACTGTCATGGTTCCGCTATTGTGCTTCAATGTTGCTGGGAGGCAATGAAAGAGCGACATGATACAGGAACGTCGCAAATGACACGGCCCTAACAGAAGTCATTCTGCAGTAAAGCTCATTGGGAAAAAGGGTGAAATTACTTTGGTGACTAGCAGAGCACAGCTGCCATGCCTACCTTCCCAGTTCAGGGTTTCTTGGCATGGCCAACTAACTCTGCTCAATTCTGTTTCTAAGGAATTTATTCTGCCTGTAACTTTGTTTTCACCTTCCATTATATTCCCTTGGAGTCCGTTAATGACATCGGGGAGGCACATGCAAAACTGATAGTCTACCAACCTGTCTTTATCTCCTTTCTTAAGGACTGTCATCAGGACACGCCAGAGGCTAGATGGCATTCTGCCATGCACCAGATCCTCAAGATAAAAAGCTAAGATAACATGCTCTGTCTTCCTCCTCACCTGAGGTTTCTGGCAGGGCCTTCTGATGGTAATGGAAAGTTTGTCTTATTTTAGTGTTCCTTTACATACTTTCCCTCGAGGGCAGAGGAATTCTGAGCTCATCTCACATACAGGTGGCGTGATATAACCAAGTCTGGCCTTGGAGTCAGCTTCAACATATATTAACTGGGTGACCACAGGCAAGTGATTTAAACCTCCTGGAGACTCAGTTTCTCAATCTATGTAATGAAGATAGTAATAATTATAACTACCTTCCTTATAAGAGTTGTTGGGAGGGGGAAAAAATCTATAAATCTTGAAGCATTAAATATTATTTTTTATTTTTCTCTTTCTTCTTTTCCTTTTACTTCTCTTTCTCCCTCCCTTCCTCCTTTCTTTCCTTTTTTTCTTCTTTTCTCCCTTCCTTCCTTTCATTTCTTCCTTCATTTTTTGAGACTAGACCCTCTATCTCATCCAAGCTGGAAGTCCAGCCACTAGCTACAGGCACAACTCCCTTGTTAATGAGCAAGGAAACTTTGGCCTGAACAGCTCCTGACCTAAGCCAGTTCGCCCCCTCCTTAAAGCAGTGCAATGGGCACCTCCTCCCACTCACGCCTCACTATATTATTGCTAGACTTCACATGGACAGCGGATCAGCTTTAGTCCTATTTCAGTACAGAATTTCCAAACTCAAACAATTCACCAACTTTAGTCTCTTCAGTAGCAGGGATGACAAGCCTGTGCCAGCATGCCAAATTTATAAATTTGAGTTATTATAATCATGACCATCTCTAATTGTAGGCTATGGAGTAGTGAGCACTCTCTGAAAAGAGTCTCAATTGAGGTCTTTTGAATAATCCTTCTAACATACACTGAAAGGTTTTCTCTGAGCAGATGCCAATTCTCCTTGGATTCCCAGGAGGATTGGTCTCAAAGTTCACACCACAGAATGTTTTGTTCTGCCACCATAAAAACCTATATACCCAAGTGTGCTGTTTGCTTTGTTTTCCAGCTATTCTATGGAATAACCCTTCTGTGACTTATTGATGTTCCATTTTTGTTTCTATGGTTGACATTTTGCTAAGTGCTTAAAAATTAGTTTTACATTTATGTAACACCATATCTCTTTATCATTCTCTCCAAATGTATCTTGATGTAGCTATTCAAGTACCTCAGGATTATTCTTACTATGGAGGAAAATTATCAAGAAAAGGAAGAAAATATGTTAACTTTTCTCATGCATAAGGATGGTGGACTTCAACTCCCACTATGTAAATTATTCCATTGTATCTGGTTATAATTGATCAGCTTGAGATTGACACATGGTGAAAAAGGTCTTATTTCAATGAATTCTTGTCAGCAACCCCAGCTGGGAATTTCAAGTTTGGTCATTTATGACCTGACTTGACAAGGTCATACTTCCATAGCTAGGAGGAGCAGTGGATAGATCATTGAGCCTGAAGTCAGGAAGATCCAAGTTCAATGTTGGTCTCAGATAAGTACTAGCTACGTGACCCCAGGCACATAACCTCTGTTTGCCTCAGTTTCCTCAACTCTGAAATGGAGATAACAAAAGCACCTACCTGCCAGGGATGTTGTAAGGAAATATTTGTAAAGCATAGGTACACAGTAGGTGCTTAATAAATGCTTGTTTCCTTCACAGTATCTAGTAACTAGTTTTTCCCTACATCCCACAAAATATGAGATGTATGTATCTTGCAGATCCGAGCTGTCAATACTAGTATGGGACAGGCATATCTTTTCAACCATAAGAGTGGCTGTATTATGCCTAGGTATTATATTTCTATAAATCTTCCCTCTAATAGCATGTTCAGTCCTATCCAATTCTTTGTCACACTATTTGGGCTTTTACTGTCAAAGATACTGATGGTCTACCATTTCCTTCTCCAGCTCATTTTACAGATGAGGAAATGGAGGCAAACAGGATTAAGTGATTGAGCAAAACCATACAGCTAAAAAATATCTGTGGCTAGATATGAACTCAGGAACATGAGTCTTTCTGCCTTCAGGTCTAGCACTCTATCCACTGTACTACCGAGCTGCCCTCAAACTCTTATCTTCTAATAAAGAGATAACCATCAAGATTAGTAAGTTATAGTAATATATAACCCTTGGGAAAACTACAATCTACTTGAGGACAGAAATCCTAACTCTCTCCTCTTCATAATATTCATTTCTCTTTCCAACATCTCCTTCATAATGAATAGATCACTTACAATGTTGGACATCTTCATGAAAACAGTCCCAGAAATCTTTACAACTTTCACCCAAAATCTAAGGCCAGTTTTCAAAAAGTTATCTCTGTATATTTCTAAGCATAGTTTTAATATGACAGAAATTTTTAGCTCCCATTAAAATTTTGAAAAACGTTGTGAGTCATTTCATATGTATGCATTTGATAAAGTAAAGGATAGCTTCCCTCTTGTCTTTTACCAACAATTCTAACCCAAAGATTCATGTCTCTTCCAGCTATCTGGTTTAAGTCCTTCAGAATGACGGAACATTCTTGGGGCAAAGTGACATAGAATTACTTCCTGCTCTAATCAATGACAAAAGTCAGACCACAATCTATGCAACACACACAAACACACACACATGTGCAAATATCACTCTAGAGATGCAGCTACTGCTGAAAAAGTGCTACTCTATCTTTTACAGCACTTTTTTTGTCATTTCTGTGCCAAGAAAAACTCCATCTTCAAACAAAATTCATTCTACAAAGTTGCTCACCTCTGTCACTATAATCATCCACAAGGATGATTTCCTTAAGCAGAATATCTGGAGATGTCTCAAGAACACTATAAACTGTTCGTAGAAGAGTTGACCATGCTTCATTGTAAAAAGCAATTACAACAGATGTTTTTGGCAAATTATCATAATCATATTTCTTCTCTCTGCACCTGCAAATTAAAAAAAAAAACTCATTAATTCAGTCTTCACTAATTTGTAAGTCACAAATAGAGCTAGACTGAAAGTAATTTATAGATGGTAATAGTTCATACTATAGAGCATTATGGTTTAGGAATATTTTCTTCAAAACAACTCTGGTGAGATAGACACCGAAAATTTTATTGCCTCCATTTAACAGATGAGGAAACCTAGGTATAGGAAATGCAGATACTTACGGGATACAGGCAACCCTCATTTTATTGCACTTCTCTTTATTGTGCTCAGCAGATATTGAAATTGAAATTTTGTGGCAACCTTGTGTCAAGTAAGTCTATGGGTGCCATTTTCCAAACACTATGTATATACATTGTATCTCTATCACATTTTGATAATTCTCACAATATTTCAAACTTTTTCATTATTTTTATATCTGTTAGGGTAATCTATGATTTGTGATCAGCGATCTTTGATTTTATTATTATAATTGTTTTGGTGTACCATGAATTACACCCATCTAAGACGGAAAACTTAATCGATAAATGTGTTCTGACTACTCCACCAACTGGCCATTCCCCATGTCTCTCCCTTTCCTCCGATCTCCCTATTCCCTGAGATGCAACAATATTTAAATTAGGCCAATGAATAACCCTACCATGGTCTCTAAGTTAAAGGAAGAATCAAACTATGAGGCAAAATTCATTGTCTTATTTCAAGAAATTGCCTCAGCCACCCCTACCCTTTAGCAATTACCTCCCTGGTCAGTCAGCAGCCATCAACACTGAGATAAGACCCTCCACCAGCAAAAACATTGCAATTTGCTGAAGGCTCGGATAATGATTAGCATTTTTTAGAAATAAAATATTTTTAAAGTAAGGTATGTACTTCTTTTTTAAGACATAATACTATGGGCAGCTAAGTGGCACAGCTGATAAGAGTGCCAGGCCTGAAGTCAGAAGATTCTTAGTTCAAATCTAACATCAGACACTTATTTACTAGCTGGGGGACCCTCAGCATGTCACTAAATCCTATTTACCTCAGTTTTCTCATCTTTTGTAAAATAAGCTGGAGAAGGAAATAGCAAACCATTCTTATAGTTTTTTATAAGAAAATCCTAAATGAGGTCACAAGCACTCAGACACAACTCAATAACTATTGCATATTTAAGAGACCACAATAGGCTTACAGTGTAAACATAACTTCTATAGGTACTGGGAAACCAAAAAATTTGTGACTGTTTTTATTGTGCTACTGACTTTACTGCAATAATCTGGAACCAAACCCACAGTATTTCTGAGGTATGCCTGTATTTGGCAATATGGTTCATCAAGTTACATTATATATCTGAAGGTAACATAATGCCATATTTTTAAACACATTCTATATGTCAGACATATCTCAAAAATTAAAATTGGTCTGGATAGCACTGGCATAAAGAGTTTCCAATCATAGTTCTCAAACTTATTTTGCCTTCTGCCCCCTTTTCAAAAAAAAAAAAAATTACTCAGTGTTCCTCTGAGGATAGGTAGGTTAACTATTGTTTTTACTCAATGACCACCCCGCTACAGTGTACTCAAGGCTACTACCGCCTCCTCCATCTTCCAGCATCCCCAGTGGGGCTGTATCGCCCACATAAGGAACCTATGATAGATAGATGCCAGAGATAAAGTCCTGAGCACTTGGGAATTAAAGGCCTAAGAACCACAAAGATTTTAACAACACTGGATAGATTACATCAAAAGGTAAATTAAATTCTACCATATATACATATAAATGTATATTATATATATGTACATATCTACACTATATATACAGACTTCTGTATATACACATTAAAATGGTTAGCAGTAGAATCTATATATGAATTGGGGGTATATATATTTATATATATATACATATATACACAATACACATATATACGTATAATCTTATCACGCTGGTCAATCTACCAATCTAAACTTGCCCTATCATATACCTGTATGAATGCATATACACACACACATACAAATATATACACATGTATATATTTGTTTGTGTGTGTGTGTACCTTTTGATAAACTATAGCCACAAATGTCTTAAAAATCTAAGTGCTTTGGGGAAAATGGAGCAAATAAAAGGCATGTTATAAGATTTTTGTGGTTTTCTCTGGCCACAGAAGAAATCATAGGATCATATATCTAGTCCAAACCACTCATTTTACAGGTGAGGAAACCAAATCTAGGGAGATTAATTGATCTGCCCATAGTCACTGAGGTGGCAGGTGTCCAGGGGATGGCTAGAGAAGATGACTTCCCCTATGCATGGAATGACTGACTGATGATCAGAGGTAGCAGAAAGTTGTCTAGCAAAGAATTAGCAGAGGTGGCTCACTTGGATCAAATACTCCCAAAGACGGTAGGATTACATGAGTAGGCTATCTGATTCTTATTCCTAATATCTGACACAGCTTGCAGGAAATAGATGCTAGGTATATCCAAGGCAATTGGACAAGAGTCAGAACTGAGTTAAATTAAGTTTGAAAAGGTACAGTCTTTTCAGAATGTATTGAGGACCATGAAAAATCTTGGGATTTGGAGTCAGAAGGAGCTTTGGAGATCTCTAATCAAACTTCATTTAGAAGTCTTTTAATTAACTTAATTGAACCTTCAACTCAGTGAGACAGAAAAACCAGTGTGTTTTCATTTTATCTCTGAGACTAGCTTATGAGTCCTGTTTATTGCAAAATATACTCACCTGAGCTTAGCAATTACAGTTTTCAGAGAACGAAGACTGAAAACATATGTCATAACCAGGGCTCAGGCAGCATGGGACAAACTAGGATGGGCCAGGAGTGGGAATTCTAAAAGTAAGAATCTGCACCCAATTAAAGGGCTTAGCTGAGCCCTATATTCTAAACACGAGAGCAAGGCTGAGGGCCTATTATTCTAGGGCATGTGGAGACATGATTACAAAAAAATAGATTATTAGATTAGTCTAAAGGAGAACTAGGCAGGAGGGACCTAATACTTTGATCCAAAGTCTAAAGAGAGTCCAGGACCCAAGGTGCCCATGCAAGTAAGAGAAGGAAAGCAAGGAATGAAGGGTGACTAGCTGGGAATTCCACCAAATAATCTCCAGAAACCCAAAAGGGCAGAACATGAGTGGTAAAGAGTTCTGGCTATAGGTTTGAAGCACCCAGACCCTGGGAAACTGGTGTTCAGGAAACCAAGTATTCACGTTTTACTCCCCTACGTACTCTCCAATCCAGGAATATTGATCTCCTGACTTTCTACTAACAGGAAATTCCATCTCTCAGCTCTGAACATTTTCTCTGGCTGTCTCCCATGCCTGAAATACTCTCCCCTCCTTCTCTACAACTACTGACCTCCCTACCTCCTTTAAGTTCCAACTAAAATCCTATCTTCTACAGAAAGCCTTCCTCAATCCCTCTTAATTCCAGTCCTTTCCCTCTGTTAATTATTTCCTATTTATCTTATATATAGTATTTTGTATATATTGTATATATCTATATATTTATATATTATGTTTTATATATATTATATATTTTGTATATATTGTATATATTTTCCTATTTATCATATATAGAATATTTGTTTGCTTGTTGTCTATTGTAAGCTTTTTGAGGACTGGAGCTGTCTTTTGCAACTTTTTGTATCCTCAGAGTTTAGTACAGTGCCTAGCATATACAGCAGGGAGTTAATAAATATTTATTGACTGAATGGGTTCAAAAGAAGGAAACCAATCATTAAGAAGTAGTTTTTCAAAATATCTGGTCAATTTAAATTTGTATCTCCTTCAGTGGATTTCTTTTTTTCTTTTTAAATCTTTTATTGATCCTTTTTTCTTTTTTTCATTTTTCACTTCCCAATGATTTCTCCCTCCTCCCACTCAAAAAGAACCCTCCCTTCTAAGCAAAAGAAATTAACACAACAGGCATGTCTGAAAATGTATGCCTCCTTCAAAACCTATTGCTGCTCACTCTTTCTGAAATGAAGAAAGTAGATTTTGTATTTGGTCGGATCTAACAAGTTTTTTTGACTTCATATTCTTAAGTTACATTGCTATTTTCTCAGTGTGGTGAATCACAATTCCACCTGTGATGTGTAATCTATGGGACCATAAATAAGCACCTCCATTAGCTTCCTCATGTGTAAAAGAAGGGAACTGGATCTCTGAGGTCCTTTCTAGGTTTGTACCTATAAGTTGGGGGCATACAATATGAAAAAAAAGAGACTTAAGAGTAGATGTAATAGCTGTCTTCAATCAAAGGAAGGGCTGTTACATGAAAGGCATTAGCTATGTTCTGCTTAGCCTTAGGACAAAACTTGGGTCAATGAGTAGAAGATATCGATAAACACATGTAGGCTTGTTATAGCAGAAAACCTATTAACAATTAGAACCATCCCAAGTAGACCAGGCAGCCTCAACAAGGATTGTGTTCCCTTTCTTAGGAAGTGTTCAAACAGAGGTTGAACAACCACTAGATGGAGACGGCTACAGAACAAATGCTTGGTCCAGTACATGTTGGATTTGATACTTTCCGAGGTTTCTTGTAATTCTCAGATTCTGTATCATTTTTGATATTTCATCTCATAAGTTCCTATAGCTAGAGCTGGAAGGGACCATAGAAGTTATCTAATCCAAACCTTTTTCTTTATAGTGTAATGTTAATGCAAGGTTAATGGTGGGGGAGAGGGGGAAGAGTTAAAGATCTTCCCCTCCCATTAATAGGCCTCAATATCTTTTGTTAATTTCTATTGAGGTACTGAGTCAGAGGGTCATGCCCTCTGGTTCTGAAAAGTGCATAAATACTTGGAGGTGAGGTTTTATTTTGGGGCCTACTCATTGGAAGTCTTTGTTTGGCCAGATGAGACTCTGGGTAGCCACTAAAGAGACCCCTGGTTTTGAAAACCCTGATGTTGGTACTTCTCTCCATATATACGATCAGACAGTTGGATCTGTCCGTTGATCTGTGATGTATAGATTGCTTATGGTCACACAGGTAAAAGCCCTGTCTGTTGGTCTTTATTTCTCTGTTTGTATTTTCTCTGAATTTTGGGGCGCTGACTTTTTCCCATGAACTGAGTGAATGACTCATGTGCTTGATTAAAGCAGATTGTTGACCCCTCAAAAGTTGATTTCCTTTTAGAGAAGCAGATCTAAGAACCTGTACCGCAGGCCCTCCTGTGTATGCCAGGGTGTCCTTGCTGTTACACATAGAGGAGAAAACTGAGGTCCAGGGAGCTCGAGGAACTTGCCCAAGGTCATACCGTCAGCACCAAATGCAGAATTTGAACTCAGATCCTCTGAATCCAGTCCTTCCTTACTCAAAGTTTATAGTGTGCTATTCGCTCCATAAAGTTGTCTCTCAGTGATAAGAGAGATTCTAAGAGCTACCATCTGCATTCCCAGAATTAAAATCACTAGGTTCAGCCAAGCTACTTTCCATATTAATAAAAGAACTAATAGATATTATTGCTCAGTGGTCAACGATCTTTGAAAAATAATGGCAAACAGGAGAGGTGCTGTGTTGCAGGATAGAAGAAAGGCAAACTTCATCCCATTTCTCAAACTATGGCTGATGAGCCCAACTTCAATTCCTAGTAAAATTCTAAAACATATTATTATAAGGATGATTTGTGAGCGTTTAGAAACGAAAGCACTGATTATTAAGAGTTAGTATGACTTCATCAAGAACAGGCCATTCCAGACTAACTTCATTTCCTCTTTTCACAGGATTATTAGATCAAGAATGTTGTAGCTAGAATATAATGTGATTTCAGCAAAGCACTTGACAAAGTCCTTCACATTATTCTTGTGTACAAAGAAGTCAAGATATAAGCTAAGTCAATCCACTGGCTTCACAACTGGTTGAATCACCAGACCCAAAAACTAATCATTAATTTATTGATTAATTAATGTCACCTTTGAGGAAGGAGGAGTGAGTGTTCCCAGAGATCTATCCTTTTCCCTGTGATGCTTCATATTTTTGTCAGTGACTTGGAGGAAGACATAGATGATGCTAATCAGATCCACAAACGATAAAAAGCTAGACAGAGAGACAGACACAGAGAGAGACAGAGAGAGAGAGAGAGAGAGAGAGAGAGAGAGAGAGAGAGCGCTAATAGTCAGGATGCAAAAAGATTTTTACAGGTTAGAATGCTCTCCTAATCCTAATAAGATGAAATCTAATAGGGTTAACTATGAAGTCATATAATAGGGTTCATAAAATCAATTGTATAAGTACAGGGTAGGGTAATTGTTGCGGTCTGACATTTCATGACTTACTTGAGGTTACTGGAGTGATTTGCCATTTCCTTTTCCAGCTCATTTACAGATGAGGAAACTGGGGCAAACAAGGCTAAGTAACTTGCCCAGGGTCACACAGCTAGCTAAGGCCAGATTCAAACTTAGGTCCTCCTGACTTCAGGACCAGAATTCAAAACTTAGCTGCTTTGATAAAGGTCAATAGGAATCAACCATGTCAGATGATAGCTAAAAAAGCTTAGGCAAGACATAGTGATCACAAGGAGAGATATGCTGCCCTGATCAGATCAATCTGCAATATACATTCTAGGGATAGAAAATAAACTGAAATACAACCAGAGAAGAGTAACCTGGCTAGTAAGAAATAGAGAGTCATAGAAAAGTCCAGGAGATGGGGATAATCACTCTAGAAAAGAAAGCCAGAAAAGTTATCTTCAAATATATGACAGGACTATTGGGCAAAAGAATACCTCTTTTTTTTTTCTTGCTCTGCTAGGCCCCAAACAGCAGTACCAGGCCTACCAAGTGGATGTCATAAAGATGTAAGGGAAATCTTTCACCTCAATTTCCTCATCTCTAAAATGGAAATAAGTAATATTTACAATACTTATCTCTCCAGTAATTCTGAAAGCAGGAAACCCCTAAGGCTTAGGTACACTCTGGAAGACTTATCTCATTCAGTAAACTTAAGTTTTTACTTCCTGCTACTGCTTATTATATTTTTTTTTTTTTGAGCAAACACCTTAGCTAATAATGATGCTAACCAGGCTGCCTTTTCCAGCTTGGTTTCCTTTCCTGAGCAGGGGGATGAACCTCATTCTGAGGCTGATGTGTACAACCTTGGTTGGAGTCAACCTTGTGAGTATAGAAGTCTTGGACCCCATAAGGTTAAAGTTGACTGAGATTCCAGGAAGGATTCCCTAACAATTATTCCAAATCTCTTGGAAAACTATCAACAGGTTTGGCTCAAGTCTAGATGTTTTGCCTGCAGACTTGGACCAAGCTGTTTGAGCAGTGCAGGGCTAAAGCACAATGTAGTGCCTAACTGGAAATCCCATAAAATGTATTATGGTCTAAAGAGGTTCAAGTATCAGCTTCCCAGAAGATCGTTATCAGTGATCCATAGGTTAAATTACTGAATCCAGTTTTAAGTTTGTTTTGGTTCAAAAGTGCCCTCGTGTTTAGCATTCCTTGTGTGTATTAGAGTAAAATACCAGTCCTCTATCTGACTGAGAGTGTTTAGGAAAACCCTAAATGGGAGGCTAAACCTAAGCTTTAAATAACAGTCACAGAGTGCTGAGTCTTCGCAGAGAGATCAGAGTGAAAAAAGAGCCCTACCAAAAGTCAAAGAAATCTACTGAGTGATATACAATGTTAGCGCTAGGAGGTAGGGATTGGCTGGTTCAACTCCCCCTCCCCTCAGTTTTATGTCAAAGTGGATATGGCTCATTTCTTGCACTTTTACAGGCAGGTCTTGATTGACTGACTCCCCCCACCCCCACCCCCCGCACTATTAACAGGTAAATTCAATCCACGTTTGTAGGAAAGGGGGCAGGTCTTGACTGACTGATCCCCCCCAACACACACACACACACACACACACACACACACACACAGACACACAGTACCACGTTTGTAGGGAAGGGGGCAGGTCTTGACTGCCTGACCCCAACACACACACACACACACACACACACAGACACACAGTACCACGTTTGTAGGGAAGGGGGCAGGTCTTGACTGCCTGACCCCAACACACACACACACACACACACACACACACACACACACACACACAGACACACAGTACCACGTTTGTAGGGAAGGGGGCAGGTCTTGACTGCCTGACCCCAACACACACACACACACACACACAGTACCACGTTTGTAGGGAAGGGGGCAGGTCTTGACTGCCTGACCCCAACACACACACACACACACACACACACACAGACACACAGACACACAGTACCACGTTTGTAGGGAAGGGGGCAGGTCTTGACTGACTGACCCCAACACATACACATATATACACACACACACACACTACTAACAGCTAACTTCAACCCACGTTTGTAGGGAAGGGGCCGTACCAAGCCCACCGTACAAGACCACCGAGGCTGCGGAGGCCGGTGTGCCCAGCCCAGTGTGCCCAGCCCAAAGTCTCAGCCAGGGCTAGCCAGACAAGCAGCGGGGCCGGGCTGGCTTCGCAGCTGAGCTCCCCCTGCCACGCCGGGGTCGCCCCCCACCACCACCAAACTTTCCGCAAAGGCTCCAGAGCCGGGGAGGGGGCGTGCCTGGCGGCCGCGGCCACACGCCGGCACGGGGGCCCCGCACCCTGGGGCGCCACTCACAGCGGGTGCCAGCGCTCGGGCAGGCGCCGGTGCAGCGAGATGCGGTCGCTGAGGTAGATGTTGATCTGGTGCCGCTGGATGCTCTCCTCCTGCAGCTTCCTGCCGGCTTCGTCCAGCTCCAGGCTCACGGCGCGGCCCAGCTCCCCCAGCGCGCCGGGCTCGGGCGGCGGCCGCGGGTACACGGGGCGGCGCAGCCGCCGCAACCGCTCCTCCGCGCTCTCGCCGGGCTGCGGGGCGCCGGCCCCGGCGGACTCGGGCTGCGGGGCGGGCCGCCGCGGCTCCCGCGCCTCCGGACCCCGGGCGGGGCTGCCCCGGAGCGCCGAGACCAAGGCCAAGGCGGCGGCGACCCCGGCCAGCAGCGCCAGCCCCAGCAGCGGGCAGGGGCCGCGCCGGGGGCCCCGCCAGCAGCGCCGCCGCGGCTTCCACCCCATGGCCCCGGGCAGCGCTCGGCCTGGCAGCCCCCGGCGGCCGCCGCGCCACAGCAGGAGGCGGCTACTGCGCGGATCCCGGAACCCCGCTCGGCCGCGGGCTCCGGCGGCTCCCCGCCCCCACCCGGCCCGGGGCACCCCGCCCCACCTGCCCTCCTCCGGGCTCGCCCATCGGCGCTCGGCACTCCCGCGGGGGCCCCGCGCGTGCCCTGCCCTCCCCCGCGCCCACGCTCCCGGCGCTCTGGTCCGGCTTCCTTTGCCCGGCCCTGCCCCTCGCGGGCAGCCCCGCGGACGGAGGCGAAAACGGGCAAGTTCTGGGCAAAGTTAGAAGCGTGCGCGGCTGTGGCTGCGGGGGCCCCTGCGCCCAGAGGAGGGGAGAGGGCACGCCTCCAAGTTGGGGCTTGTTGACTGAAACTGAAGTGGACTTCTTTGTAATTCGGGACTTAACTTTTACTTTCAAAGGCTACTTTACACGGAGTCGAGCGGAGGAAGGCACGCCAGCGGAGCCAGGAATCGTGCTGACGTGCGGCTTACTGAAGTGGAAAATAAGTGGAACGTGTTACTTTCTAATGTACGTTTCACAGCCACTTTCTTTTCTTTGTTGTTAAGATGAAGATACATTTTCTTGTTCTGTTTCCCTAAAGTTGGCTGTATTTTTAATTTTAACCTGGGTCTGCCCTTTCTACAGGAAATGAAATCCTAATAATTTACTTTGAAAGGTGTGGAAGCACCCTGCCCTTGGTTGTATTTGTGCTAAAGTACACACCCAGATTCGCCAACAGATGAATTTTAGATTTTGTACCTCCTCTACGCCACTGCCAGAGTTTTAATTTCTAGAAATTACTCCTGGAATTTTTGGCAATGACTAATGCTTTATCCCTCTTTATATGGAATATGTAAAATAACAAGAACATATTCTATCTACAAGCACATACAGCTCCTACTCTGTAACAAAACTTCTACTCAATAACAACCACATCCGGCTCCCACTCTATGGCAACCATATAAAACTTGTACTCAATGACAACCATGTGCAACTCCCACTCCATGACCGGAATAACGACTCCTACTTAACTGAAAGCTTTGAGAGGCCTCATCGTACAAAGAAACAAAGATATAAGCAGCAGCAAAAGCCTGTGGAGCCCCCTTTTCCATGAGTCTTGCTATCAGAACACCGGAGTGTATTTTCTCCTTTTATAAGGAGGGACCCTACAAAAATACTAGTCTAGTAACTCATAGTGTTGCAGAATGACCTGGCCTCTTAACAGTAAGGGTCAAATTCTGGCAGGTCTTCCTAAGCCAGAAAAACTTTGAGTGGAGTCCTAGCAATTGAATATTTCTGCTGTCCAGGATCAGCTTAGCTAATATCAAAGAAAAATATATTAATACTGTACTCTGCATTTCAGACATAAGTTTGCCGGAAACAATTTTATTTAACATTAGTCTAATGCCTAAGCCTTCATTAGCATAGAAACATACACAAACTGGTATTTTCTCTGTGACCTCTGACATGACTCTTTGCCCTCCAAAATGATTTGAAGTAACGTTTATGGGAATCTTGGAGAAAAATTACAATATGCAAAAAAAAAATGCAACTTGAGGTTTATATATCCAGAGTAGGTAAGTAACAAAAGTCACCATCCCATTCTTTCCTGGACCATCAACTTCAAGGTTTCAAACTCTTCCCTACGATAAATATCAAGGATCTCCCTTATACAAAAGTGCTTCCCTTTGAATGGAATAGAGGGCACTTCTCATGGGTGGATAGGCCAGAACTGGTCAAACTTCAATTTCTACCCTTAATCCATTTCCTTAAAAAAAGCCCTTTGTCCTTGACAGATCACCTACCATTCCAGTGGGAACAAGTCTGGAAAGAGGTTTTTAGACCAGAAAACATATTATTTCTTATTATTTTCAGTCAAACTAAAAAGAGACGTTTTTAATATGATTCCTTCTACACTAAGAATGTAGAGCTTAGCCTAACAGTAGAATGTTGGCCCTAATTGATTAATTTTTTTGGACATAAAACAAGTGAAAATAGAAAATAACCCCCAGTCCTTTACAATCCCCTGCTGCTACCACAATAATGGCTACAGTCCGAGATAAGGAGAAAGGTGCTAAGATAAACACAGCTAATAAGCTCATAGACCTAGAACTGGAAGGGGACTTAAAGACCATCTAGTCCAATTCCCTTTTCTTACAGGTGAGGAAACTGAGGCTCTTAGGTGATTTGTCCATGGTTACATAGGGATCTTGTAGAAACCTGAATCTTGCCCTTTAGTTACTCAGTCATGTGGACTTGTGCAGTTTTAGAGCAAGGGAAAAGTTGATACCCTAAGAACCCCAAACAACACAGGACAGTACTATATGGAAGTCAGAAGAATGGTACAGGTCTCTGGAAAATAGGAGCATTTTCATCATGGATTTTGGAGTTGGAAGGGATCTTACAGGCCATTCAGTTAAACTCTATTTTATCTATGAGGAAACCAAGGCAGAGAGAGGTTAACTGACTTGCCAGAATCACACAGCTAATAAGGGTCTGAGGTAGGATTCAAACCCAGGTTTTCCTGATTCCAAATCTGGTCCCCTATCTTCTTGTTGTATAAATTCAACCTTTTCTATTTTTAGTAACTTGTTAGCCTGAATGCCTACACAAGGGAACCAAAGATTGTTTTAGGGGGAATGAGCCATTCCTGAAGTTTCTGGGGTTTTCCTGGATAGAGGTCAAAGCTAAAGAGAAATTTTTCTGAGAGGTAACCTCAAAGTTATAACTGGTTCCTCATTTCAGGTTATGCCATTTAGAATATAATCCTGATGTCTGAGCGTGCCTTCTAATATGAATACCCAGATATGATTTTTAAGGAGCCTTTTACAAATCTTTAATAGCCCTTCATTGTTCAGCTATTATTTCGGCATCCCCATCTGTTGTCACCATTCCTGCAGGAATGAGTCCAGGCTTCTCTCCAAATCCCCATATGACTCCAGCTCTTTGCCTTGTACCTGAAGTGGACATTATTCCTCCCTGGGCCCCTAGGTTGAGAGATATCTGTTAGGTTACTGGGCAGGGTTGGATAACCTGCTTAGTAACAGGCTTTTGTTGGGCCCCTGTCAAAACATTATTCCCCCTTTGGATTGTGAAATATCTGATGAATTGTTCTGTTTAGACCGCTTTGCCAGGCAACTGCCTTCTGCTGAGCACCCCGCCTCCCCTTCCTGACAACTACTTTTTGTTGAATGACAACCAGTCTTTGATTGGGTCCCTCTCCTGGCACCTCTTCTCTGTTGGGGTCCTTTGCCTAGTAGCACCCTGACAACCACCTTCTGTTTGGGGGCTCTTGCCTAGCAATAAGCCCCCTTCCCTCACCCCCCCCCCCCCCCCGCTCTGTCAGAACTCTGTTGTGGAAACTGCAAGGCTGTACCAAGTAGTGCCAAAATGCTTAAAATGCATGCACCCACCTCAGTTTGAGACTGTCTCCTCTGGGTCTCTCCATGAGGCAGCTGCCAGCCTGGCTAATAAATGACGCTCTCAAAATTCCTAATTGACTTTGCCTGTGAATTATTCTCGGTCTGTCCATTTCATACCGCCTTCTTCCCTCTGGATAGAAAGACTGTTCTTGAGGTTAATGTACGTTTCAGAGTCTCCACCTCCTCTAGCCTACTGGTGCAGGTCCATCATGTATGTGCTTATCTGGGTCTTCCCTCCCACACCCAAAATATTGCTAATTTCCTTGTAAGTTCTCCTCTAAGGGGTACTTACCCCACACCTCTTTACAAAAGCCCTGCATTCGTACTTGGTGACTTCAATGCAAAGGTGAACAAACAGGAAGATGGGGAAAAAAATATGTTGGAAAATTTGGTTTGGATCAAGAAATAAGAGACCAAACCCTTTTGGACTATTCTACAAGAACTTATACCTGTGTTCCAAATATTTTTTCAAAAAGAAAGTCAAATACAACTATAAAGACTAAAGTACTCTGATCAATGCAATGGCCAGTCTCAATTCCAGAAGCTGAATCATGATTCATGCTGCCCGGCTCCTGACAGAGAAGTGATAGACTCAAGATCAAAAAGAGACATAATTTATTTTTTATCATTGTGTTTGTCAGTTGCCAAAGAAGACCACACCATAAGAGAAATGATGACGTGACTTGCACTTGACTTTATTTTGAGTGAAGGAGGGCTGTGCAGGTCGCCAGCCTCACTTGCCCTCCAGAGCCATCTGAATCCAGTGCCCAGATATTCATCAGGATGACTGGAGATGACCCAGAGTGCACTGGGAGACTTTAGCCCCTTTAGGCCAAGGTCTATTTAGGTACTCACTTAGGGTGAGGTAATGCTTATTCATTGAATAAGTCTGTTTAAGATGTAGGCAGGAGATGACCCCTTTAATGAGGCAAAGAAAAAGAAAGACATCAGACTGGGAGGAAAACAGCAACAGTTACTATCGATAATCAAGCTTAAGTCAAAAGGGTCCAGAAGAGAGCCCAATTTCTTATCTAGACAAAGGGAATTCATTTTACTTAACCATACATATTTTTTTACAAGGGTTTTGTTTTTTCTTTTCTTTCTTTTCAGTGGAGAAAGGGAGATGGAGAGGAAAGAAAATCATTGTTTGTTTAAATGACCTCTGAATTGGAAAAAAAATTAAAAATTAGAAAGGAAGAGTTAGAAACACAGAATATCACTCAAAAAATGAAATCGATTATATTTTTGCTGCAAGAAATGACTGGTTACTCACATGGCCATCTCAATCATCCAAGTATGTCAATGAGAACCTTGCCAAAGCCAATCCAACAGGTGCCCTTGATCTCATTCCCTCCTGTTTTCTCCAGACTGAAACCTCAATCAACAGCCCCCCTCCATCTCCCTAATCTTTATCCTTTTCTTTCCTACTGATTCCTTCCATGCTACCTTCAAACATGCTCATCTTCTCCATCCAAAAACAAACAAAAACCTTTTTTACTGTACCCTAACATCTTCTCAAGCTGCCATCTTGTATCTCTCTTCCATTTCTTAGCCAAATAAACACTGTAAAAGCTTTCTTCATTCTCTTTCTCTTCTCTCATTTTCTTCTTCACTGCAACCTGGTTTGTGACCTAATTATTCAACTGAAACTTCTCTCTCTAAAGTTCCCAATAAACTCTTTTAAAAAATGGTTTTGTCAGTGAAAAAAATCTGTTTTCTCTCTTTCCACTTTTTCCCAACATCTCACTGGAAAAAGAAAAAAAAGAACAACAAAACCCTTCTAACAACTGGGAATAATCAAGGTAAACAAATTCCTGCATTATGGCAATGTCCAAAAAAAATATGTTTTGATCCAAACCCTGTGCCCATCACCTCTCTGTAAAGAGGTGGGTAACATGCTTCATTGTGGGTCCTCTTAAATTATGGTTGGTCATTTTATTGATGAAACAATGATCATGTTTCAAAATCATCATGACAACATTGTTTTTGTATATTCTGTCCTCCTGATTACACTCACTTCATTTTGTGTCAGTTCACCCAAATTTTCCCAGGTTTCTACCAATGATCTCTTAATTGTCAAATCTATTGTCCTAATTGATCCCTTAATTGACTCCCCTGTCTCTAATCTCTCCCCACTCCAGTACATTCTTCACACTGATGCCAAAGTTATTTTCCTTAGGTGTAGATCTGACAATATCACTTCCCTAGTCTATTAACAAGCTCCAGTCACTTTCTATTAGGCAACGAGGTGGCACAATGGATAGAGTGCTAGAGTTGAAGTAAGGAAGACTCATCTTCCTAAGTTCAAATACAACCTCGGACACTTATTAGCTGTGTGACCCTTGGCAAGTCATTTAACTCTGCCTCAGTTTCCTTATCTGAAAATGAGCTGAAGAAGGAGATACTTCAGTATCTTTGCCAAGACAACCCCAAATGGGATCATGAAGAGTCAGACACGACTGAACATCAATATTGCCTATTGAAATTCCTCAGGTCAGTTTTTAAAGTTTTTTACAACCTGGCCCCAAACTATCTTTTCATCCTCACTGAACGTCCTATACTTTTTTATCCAACCAACCATCCCCTCATAGTTTACATTCAATAACAGAACAAAAGGAGAGACTCAGAGGTCATTTGATACTTAATATAAAAAGGTTTATTTAGCCAAAGCAAGAGGATGTTTAACAAAGATAGGCATTGAGGACACTTTAATTTGATTCAGCTGAATGAAGTTGCTTTGTTTGAGTTACCCCTTGTGATCCACCAGCCAAGCATCAGAGCACCCCAGAGGTCCTTGTAACCGCTTTTGTACTTAGAAAATGAAGAAGAGAGCTGAGCAAATCTCAAGCAAGGTTTCACTACCTTTTAAGTAAAATCTAGTCTAACTTGCATAGCAGAAAGAGGTTAGGATGTTTCTCCTGCTCACAACGCTCCATCTCTCCTATCTGTGGCCACTCTTCAAACCTAGAATTTACCTCCTCATCACCTTCATCTCATAGAATCCTTCTCTTTCTTTTCAAGACACAGCTGAGGCACTAACTTCTACAAGGAGCCTTTTCTGATCTTAGCGTCCTCCCAGACTACCCTGTATTTACTCTGCATTTATTTTAAATTTATTCTCTTCATGCATATTTCATAAGGATATACTTACATATGTACACTACAAATGTGCTTACACACCTATGTACTTGTCTCCCCTGTTAGGACATAAGCTCCTTGGAGATATGGTAGATAAAGTCAGAATATACTTTTAGACATAAGTCTATGGACCAAGGTGAAGTCAACTTTTATCAATAGGTTCCAATCCTTTGCCAGTTGACAAGCTCAGGGCCTGCATCTAAAAAAAAGGAAAAAATGAGGATTCATCTAATATTACAACTATAACTCCAATCCAAAATATTTAAGATGACTATCAACTCCAAAAAACTAAAAAATGAGCAATTTTGCTATGTCTAATAAACTATGTGACCATTCTTGTGTCCTTACAAATGTTAGAAGAGATTCCAGATGCGGCACTGGGGTGCAGCCCTAGATTTCCCATTTTTTCAAAAATATTTTTGAGCTTCATGAAAACACAAGGTTTTGTTCTCCTCAGGGTCAAGGAATCTTTCTTTTTGGCATTTATGTTTCCAACATCTAGTACATAATCTGATCAACATGTTGAGCTTTAGAAGCTGCCTGGACAGCTCTTTTTTTTTGAAATTATAACTCAGTCTGTAAGTCTCTAAACAGTTGTGTATATTCTCTCTCTGTCTCTCTCTGTCTCTCTCTGTCTCTGTCTCTCTCTGTCTCTCTGTCTCTCTGTCTCTCTGTCTCTCTCTCTCTCTCTCTCTCTCTCTCTCTCTCTCTCTCTGTCTCTGTCTCTCTCTCTCTCTCATTTTACCTTCTAAAGTTTTAAAATAGCTATATTGAAGTGATTTGAGATACCAGTCCAAAATGTCCAATCAGCAGTTTGTGATGTAGGACCAGAACTCAGAAGAAAGATTAGGACAGAATATAGAGTTTTGCAAGTCATCTGTGTAGAGATTATGATTGAACCTATATAAACTGGTAAGAGAGAACAGAGAGAGGATAGAAGAGGGCCCAGGACAAAGTCTTGAGGTATACCACAGTTAGTGTGTATGACATCTGTGAGGTACTGTTTCTTTTTAAAGTACTTTCCTTTCCATTTCATGAACAAGGAAAAAAACTACGAAAGTGTTACATTCTACGTTCCAATTCTCTGACTTTCAGTGAGTGAACTCCATTTCTGGAATGTTCTCTTCCCTTGTCTCTGCCTCCTAGCTTCCCTGGTTTACTTCAAGACTCAAAATCCTACCTCCCCTCACCCACTCCACCCCCAAGACAATCAGTGTTGAGCAACTTACCCAGGGTCACACAGCTTGTAAGTATCAAGTGTTGTTGTGAGGATAAAATGATATATTTATGGAGAGCTTTGCAAATTTAAAATGCTATATAGATACTAGCTATTATTAATAGTACTATTAATAATAATAATAATAATGTATCGGACACTCCATTTCTTCATCTTTAAAAATGGGGACAAAATATTTGTAATAACTATGTCACACAACCATTATACGGCTGAAATAAGATAGCTTAAAGCATTTTTCAAACTTTAAATTGTTTTATGAATTATGTTATTGTTATATGAAATGTCCAGCAACCACACTTACAGATTTTCCCAGATCCCATCGTTACCTTCTGCCATCATCTCTACAGATCTGTGTTATTTAATATGATCTCTGAAAAAGTCTTATTGTAGTGAAATTAGGTTTTCCCACATGGGAACTAACATCTTAATCAATCTGTGGTGGATCTAGAGATGTGAAAAAGAAAAACCATGGAATATATAAAGCAACAGATTTAAAACATGAAATGATGAGTGAAATAAGAGCTTTGGAGAAAAGAATGGAGAAAAAAAGAACATAGAACAGAAGGTGGAACGATTTACTGAAGTCATGTATTTCTTGAAAATTAGAGTTAATTACACAGAATTCAGTAACTCTCTGAGACAAAAAGAAATATGAGAAGGAAGTTTTAAAATTATTAGAAAAAATAAAGAAAATGACAAGTATTTATTATAAGAAAAACAACTGACCTGAAAAATAGGTAAAGGAAAGATAGTTTAAAAACCATCAGAGTTCCTGAAAACCATGAACAATAAATAATATATGTATATTATATTTCAAGCAATTATTAAATAAAAAATGCCCAATTCTATTAGAACTAAAGGACAAAGTAGAAAGTGAAAGAATCCATCTATCATATTCTTAAAGGAATCCCAAAATTGAGGTGGTAGAGCCAAGATGGCAGAGTAACATCATGGATTTGCTAGTGCTCTCCCCCCAAACCCAGCCAAATACCTGTAAAAAATGACTCTAAACAAATTCTGGAGCTGCATAACCTACAAAATGACAGAGTGAAGCAAATCTCTAGCCCAAGACAGCCTAGAAGGTCACCAGGAAGTGTCTATCATGCAGTGCTGGAAGCAGAATGCAGTCCAGTGTGGGCCATGCTGGCACAGACAGGACCTGAGCAGGCCTTGTGGAGACTGAATCTTGGGTACCTGTGGTACTTTTCAGACTTCACGACCGCAAAACATGGGAATAAATCAGAAGGTCAGAGGAAAAAACCTGTGGGATCTGTGTGAGAGAGGAGAGTGGTCGGCCTGGCCCCAGACCCAGGGGGTTGGAGGGGGTGGAGGAGCCCGCAGCAACAGCAACAGGGGCAGGACCAGTGGAGACTGTTTCTGGAGATCTAGGCCCACAGATTATGGAGGAGATTGAGTGACTTACAGTACACCCCTACCCCTACTGGAAGCAGAGAGTTACCTTGTCAATGAGCTCAAAAGCCAAGTAAATAACTGAGAAAATAAGCAAAAACTGGAAAAAAGAATCAGACCATAGAATCTTATTTTGGTGATAAGGAAGACCAAAATATACAAACAGAAGACAATAAAGTCAAAGTTTCTATATCTGAAGCCTCCAAGAAAAATATGAATTGGTCTCAAGCCATGGAAAAGCTCAAAAAGGATTTTGAAAATCAAGTAAGAGAAGTAGAGCAAAAATTGGGAAGGGAAATGAGAGTAATGCAAGAAAATCACGAAAAACAAGTCAACTGCTTGCTAAAGGAGACCCAAAAAAATGCTGAAGAAAATAACACTTTAAAAAATAGACTAATCCAAATAACAAAAGATATCCAAAAAACCAATGAAGAGAAGAATGCCCTAAAAAGCAGAAATGGCCAGATGGAAAAGGAGGTCCAAAAGCTCACTGAAGAAAATAATTCCTTAAAGATTAGAATGGAGCAGATGGAAGCTTTAGACTTTATGAAAAATCAAGAAATTATAAAACAAAGTCAAAGGAATGAAAAAGCAACAGTGTGAAATATCTCATTGGAAAAACAATTGACTTGGAAAATAGATCCAGGAGAAAATTTAAAAACTATGCGGCCACCTGAAAGTCATGATCAAAAAAACAGCCTAGACATCATATTTCAAGATATTATCAAAGAAAACTGTTCTGATATTGTAGAACCAGAGGGTAAAATAAATATGGAAAAAATCCACCAATCACCTGCTGAAAGAGATCCCAAAAGGAAAACTCCTAGGAATATTGCAGCCAAATTCCAGAGCTCCCAGGTCAAGGAGAAAATATTGTAAGCAAGCAGAAAGAAAAAATTTGAGTATTGTAGAAATACAAACAAGATAACACGAGATCTGGCAGCTTCTATGTTAAGGGTTCACAGGGCTTGGAATATGATATTTCAGAAGTCAAAGGAGCTAAAATTAAAACCAAAAATCACCTCCCAAATAAAACTGAGTATGATACTTTAAGGCAAAAAAACAGCCATTCAATGAAATAGAGGACTTTCAAACATCCTTGACAAAATGACCAGAGATAAACAGAAAATTTGACTTTCAAACACAAGAATCAAGAGCAGCATGACAAGGTAAACAAGGAGAAATCATAAGGGATCTACTGAAGTTGAACTGTTTACATTCCTACATGGAAACATCATATTTATAACTCTTGAGACTTTTCTCAATCTTAGGGTAGTTGGAGGAATTATATACATAAGGCAAGAGGGAACAGGGTGAGTTGAATAGGAAGGGATGATATGTAAAAAAATGAAATTAAGGTTGATAGAGGAATGGGTTGAGATAAGAAAGGGGGAAATAGAATAGGGCAAATTATCTCACATAAAAGAGGCAAGGAAAAGTTTTTTCAGTGGAGGGAAAGAGGGGGAGGTGAGAGGGAAAGAGTGAACCTTACTCTCATCACACTTGGTTTAAGAAGGGAATAACATGCACACTCAATTTGGAATGAAAAATCTATCTAACACTATAGGAAAATAGGAGGGAATTCATCAGGGGGTGGGGGGAAGATGGAAGGGAGGGTAAATGGGAGGAGGGGATAACTGGAAGTAAATACTTTTGAGGATGGATAGGATCAAAAGAGAGAATAGAATAAATGGAGGACAGAATAGGATGGAGGGAAATATAGTCAGTCTTTCACAATATGACTGTTATAGAAGTGTTTTGCATAATTACACATGTATAACTCATGTTGAATTGCTTGCCTTCTCAGTGGGGATGAGTAAAGAGGGAGGAAGGGAGAGAAGCTGGAACTCAAAGTTTTAAAAAGAAATGTTGAAAGTTGTTTTTACATGCAGCTGGAAAATAAGATATACAGGCAAGCAGTATAGAAATCTATCTTGCCCTACAAGAAAATAGAGGAGATGGGGATAAGAGAAGGGAGGGGTATGATAGAAGGGAGGGCAGATTGGGGAAAGTGATAATGAGAATGCATGTTGTCTTGGAGTGGGTGGAGAAGAGAGATGGGGAGAAAATTTTGAACTCAAAATCTTGTGGAAGTATCTTTTCAAAACTAAAGATAAATTGATTTTTAAAAATCTCAAAATTAAAACTCTTAGGAATATTATAAACAAAATACAGAGCTTCTAGGTCAAGAAAAATGATTGTTAGTTACCCAGAAGAGAATATTCAAGTGCTAAGAAATCAGTCAAGATAACAAAAGACTTGACATCAACTACATTCAAGGAGAGAAAATCTTGGAATATGATACTTTAAAATATATAAGCTAAAGACTCATGACTAAAAATAATCTACCAAGCAGGTCTGCATATAACCAGAATTGTGGCAAAACGGTGGTGTATTAGAATGTAGAGAAGCCTCAATGCCCCTTAAACATAAATAATAAAATTCTAAAAATGCATTATTCTAAAAATTAGAATAATGATAAACACAAAGAAAATCAGTTATAAACTTCTCCATCCAGACCAGAACTGCACAAATTGCTAGAATACAGTGGAAGAGTGGAGTAGAGAGAAATGATATGGAAGGCAATGTAACCAGTCCTATAGCAAGAAACTGGATCATACTATCACTCACCATGGGGTGACTCAAAGGCTTCATATGTGGCCACAGACAAGCCAGATCAGCATACAGATCCTTAAAAAAAACACCAAAACTCCTTACATATAATTCTATATCTTGTCAGCTTGAATATACTATATCTCAGCTTCTCCCTCTGCTACTAGATATGGTAGATAAAGTTAGAATATACTTTTAAACATAAATCTATGGACCAAGGTGAAGTCAACTTTCATCAGTAGATTCCAACTCTTTGCCAACTGACAAGCTCAGGACCTGCCTCTAAATCTCTCTAATTTCACACAAATGCTCAAATAAAAGCAGAGCTTATCTCTTTTCTCTACTCAAACAAAAAGCACCAGTTCCCTTCTGTCCCCCAAATCCAAGCTCTTGCCTTATGAAGCAATAGAGAGATTTACAACACAGAGAAAAATGAGAGATATAAGTGATATTTATTAAGTGATATTAAGGTTTTATTGTATGTTCAAATAGTACATTACCTAGGGGTTCTTAACCACTTTTTTGGGTCATAGACTCCTTTGGGAAATCTAGATCCCATCTCTAAATATTGTTTTTAAATGCATAAAATAAAACACATAGGTTTGAAAAGGTATACTATCCTACCCTCCCCACACACATGCACAATTTCCTCAGCACAGGATCTAATTTTCTCTAAAAGGCAACAAAGCTGTCCTGGGAGCTGATTGGCCCCTGGGCTCTTTAACAAAAATCCCTTGATCAATTAAAAGAACTAAAAGTGCAATCCACATGAAGTCAGGGCCCATTCACCTTGGTGAATGTCTGAAGACCATGCAAATAAGCATACCTTGTCCTACTGAAGAAGTTTATTTCTATATTTCGAGCAATGGAGACTGAGAGTGGAGGCTGAGGGGAGAGCACATCTACAGAAGCCAAGTACTTTCCTTTAAGAAACCTTGTTATATATCCTTGCCTTGTTAAAGCTAAGTAGACCTCCCTTTGTTAACTTTTCATTCACTTGTACTGGTGCCTCATCTCATCCCCAAATAACATTTGAACAAAAAGCATGCTGGTGTCAAGCCTATCCCTAACAAAAAGAAACTAATTATGTTGAGATACAATTATCAAACGAGTTCATGGAGCTCAGGTTAAGAAGCCTTCACTTTATTTGTCAGAGATGCAACGGGCAGCACAGAGTAGAAAGTGACCACTCTTTTAAGTTTTTATAATTATTGTAGCACTGTAATTCTTTCCTTTCTTAAAGTATAGCAACTGGTATGGAGTGAATTCTAGAATAAACCTGCCTCTATGCAAATACATTGGTTTGGGATTGAGATTGAAAGGAAACAAGACACTCATAGAAGATCTAATATTTAACAAAAGGAACTTGACTTAATAATAGCATGGAAAGTTTAATCAGCAGGGATACCATATTGATTCAATTAGATGCAGCTCCCTTGCCTCTGAATTTACCATGGTGACTCAGAAGCTGGTCAGAAGCATGTATTAAGCCTGAGATGTTCTAACTCCTTATGCATTGGGTTTTTGTACTTAAATGACCAGGAAACAATGTCAGTGTCTCAAGCTTTTACTCCATTGGACCAAGTAAGTTTCATTACCTTTAGGGAAAAGCTAGTCCAGACTGAATAGCGGTAGATGCTGTTTCTACCACAGAGGGGGAACTCTGGATAGAGAGTTAGTATTTATGCAAGAAAGGAAATACAAAATATATACAACATATCAAAGTAAAGGATAAATTAAGGCATACCACAGACTCTACTCTGTGTTTCAATCCAGGCACTAGTAGATAGATATAAATTCCTCAGGTATAACCTTCCTGGAGAAGATACTTCATTGTTTCTTCACAAGCAGAGCTCGTGAGGCAAGAGAGCTTGATTCTTGCGGGGTTACTGGATTTAAATGTAGAAGCGTGGAATATGAAGCTGTGTTCTAATATGTGTTATGAATGATGTACAGAGAGGTCAGAAGGTGCCCACCCATAGCGCTCTGGACTGAGTCTAGAGGGTAGACAATTAACTCATGATAACTATGACCTTCAACCCCTCCTAGAGCTTTTCTTTCTAGGAAACTCAAGGAATCTAGAGGGGTTATTAACTGTGTGTGTGTGTGTGTGTGTGTGTGTGTGTGTGTGATGGACTCCTTTGGCACTCTAGTGAAGCCCACAGACCCTTTTGAGAATGTTTTTAAATGCATAAAATAAATACAGAGGATTACAAAGGAAACCAATTATACTGAAATACATTTATCAACATACTTAAAAAAAAAAACAACTCACAGGCCTCCAGGTTAGGAACCCTTGTGTCAGAGGCTAGGTCCTGTGGTAGTAACACCAGTAAAGCAAATTTCTCTCTCTCTCTGTATGTATATATATGCATGTATGTTTACACATTTATATACATAAATACATACATGTATTATATGCATGTGTATATGCATTTGTGTATACGTATATATATGTATATATATATGTATATGTGTGTGTGTATGTGTGAGCAAATGTCCTTACCTATGAACACCCTACCTCTGCAAAGGAGTAGGGTTAGAAGGGATAGTTTCTCATACCTTTTCTCTGGCCCCAAGCTTGTTCTTTGTAACTTTTAAACCTTCTTTGTAAGCTCCATTTTTTTTTTATGGTTTTCATTTACATGACTGTAATCATTGCATACGTTATTTCTTGGCTCTGCTTCTGAAGAACTTTGCAATTATTGGAGTTGTCCAACAATTAAATGCCCTGCCTTGTGAGATGGTAAACTCCTTGTCACTGGCAGTCGTTAGCTAGATCACCACCTGTTATGGTTATTGTGGAGATAATTTCCACATTTGAGACCAGGATGGGGATGAGGGTGGGGAGCATATGATATCATTTACTTAGGAAGACAATATACATATGTAAAAAGATAAGTCTCAACAAAAGGTCATTTAATAAGTATCAAACAAGTTGTTCAGAAGCAGGGAAAACCATGGATAGTAAACTATAATCTCTCAGAGAAAGTATGGTGGAGGTAGGCTATAAATTATATGTAAAGAGTGGGAAGGCATTTTAGATACCCAGCTATGGAGGTGGAAAAGGACAAGATCTTTCCAGGGAAGGAGTCAATAGATTAGTTTGGCTAGATAATAATAATAGCTCACATTTATATAGCACTTACATACACTATGCCAAGCAGCTGTTTGTTCCTTGCAACAACTCTGAGCAGTGGGTGCTATTATTATCCCCATGTTACAGATGAGGAAACTGAGGCAAAGAGAGGTTAAGTGATTTTCCCAAGGTAGTTGGATGGATTTGAACTCAAGTATTCCTGACTCTAGGCCAAATACTGTATTTATTGTACCACCTAGCTGCCTCCAAAGAGCAAGAAGGTTTATAAAGGATGGTAGGAGGAAGTATTTAATGAGTTTGGCACCATGGAGGATAAAAAGGATAGATAAGACATAGTCTGCACTCATGAGAGTGTTCCAGTGTAGCATTGTGTTAGGTTACTACTTGGGCCCAGGATGGGCAGCCCCAAGGTAGTCATGGGGCCTCAGTGAAAGGGGTCATCATCCTTTGGAGCCTATCTTAGGTCAGCTCCCTGCAGTGGTTTTTCATTGGGAAGTTTCTGGCTTGGCTTTCTTTGTTTCATTATAAAGTTAGGGTGGTGCTAACAATAGCAAGACTGCCTATGTTGGTTATGTGTATGTCCACATGAGTTTGTCAAATGTTGCTCACAAGGAGATGTGAATGCATAGCTCTAGAATCTCACCCATCCTTCTCCAAAGGAGATTTCTGCCAGGAGAGGAGTACAAAAAGAAGCCGTGATATTCTGGCTGTTCTGTCATACTCAGCGAGGGTACACTGGACCAAAATGATATTGATCAGCACCTCTCACCCTAAATATTGCGAGTCTAGAGGAAATGAATTTTGGTTCAAGCCGCTCATTCTGGTCACTGTCCCTTAATGGGGAAGGGGTGCTCCAAGATGTATCTGAAGGTTTGACTTCCTTCCCACAAAATGCCATTTAGACAAAGACCATCACAATAGTGAATAATGAATACTCCCATTTAACCAGAAAGAGAGTGAACAGAAATCAGAGAACTTATATAGATTAGATTATACTAGGCAACACCAAGGATCCATGAGCTGTCCCACTGAGATGGAGATTTTCCAATTCAACAAAGAGAGGAAACCCAAGCTCTCACTCAAAGCGAAATTCTTTAAAGTTTCCTGTGTGGCAAACTAGAAATAAGGGCAAGAGCGAGGTGCTGGGTCCTCTAAATGTCTGTTTCTTCCCAAGCCTTCCTCTTTCTCCAAAGCCCTCTCCCTGAAGAGAACCTGACCCTTTGTGTGTGCGTCCTCTCTTGAAACCAGAAATCAAAAGAACTCCCTCTCCCAAGCTTTCACCAACTCCGCCCATCCTTTTTTGCAAGGATCATAGAGGAATCCGTTCTCTCCACCAATGAAGAGCAACTTATGTGAATGCCTTTACTTAATTAAGCCTTGATTACACTAGCACTTACATAGACCTGGGCCACCTTCAGTCTTCCTGACCTATGTCTTGCCACTGGACTCCCATGACTCTGGAGGAGAGAGTTGAGGCTGGTGACTTTGCACAGCTCAGCCTCACTTAAATACAATTCCCTTGCAAGTTATGACATCATCCTCCTGATGTCATTGATCCTCTTTGAAAACAAAGAACAAAAAACAATTTATGTAGACTTTAAAGTTTGCAAAATGCCTTTCATATTATCTTTTTTAATACCCACAGAAACTCTATAAGGTAAGTGCTGTTATTGTTCCCATTTTACAGATGATAAAACTGAGGCTTCCTCAAGATCAAATGGCTAGTATGTAAGACAGCACTTGAATTGGAATCTTCCTGATTTCAAACCTAACATGCTAACTACTGTGCCTCCTAGCTGCCTCACAAATCTAGGCAACAGTATGTGACTATTTGAATAAAAAAGGTTTTAAAAAAAGGTTTTTTGGCAATGATGCATAAAGCCCACCAATTAAGGCCCCCTTTTTTGCCTGGAGGCATTCAGTTCTCATTTTCATACAGGGTGATTTTTATAACTTATTGCTACATACTTGTTAAAAAAAAATCAAGAAGCATTTATCAAGCACGAGCTTCAACATTAGATCCTGAGCTAGATGCTGGATCTGTTCAATGCACTTCACATAGGCAGGCAGCATGTTTTAATGTGGAAAATTTCACTTGCTACTTTCAAACAAAATCTGTTTCCGTGTGCTTCAAAACTGGAAAAGTAATTTAAGAGAAAATGAAGTTAAAGACAAGTTTGCACATCAGGAAAATGATGTTTGTTGTTCAACGGGCAACAAAATTGAGTTATTGCTCTATTTAAGACCGTAGAAGTAGTAAGATCCTGCTTTTTCCTATGTTTCTATTTGTGATAATAACATATATGTGCATGTATATCTATGTATATATACATACACATACATATATACATGTATATACATTATATATACATATATATGTACAATCACTTCAAGGTTTGCAAAGCACATTACAAATACTATTTCATTTGATCCTCATAACAACCTTGGGAAGTAGGTGTATATTATTTACATTTTACAGTTAAGAAAATTGAGGCTGAGAGGGGCTAAGTGACTTGCCCCAGGGTCACACAGCTGCTTAGGGTCTGAGGCAGAATTTGAACTCAAGTTCAGCACTAACCACTGCACCACCTAATTACCTCTATTTGCATTTGTGTGTTGTAACTGCTTTCTTTCTATAACTAATGCAAATATGAATGTCCTTCCCTAAATTTGTGGGGAAATTTCTTCAGCATGATAAATTAACATAAATATAAACATGAGTTCCAATAGCTCACATTTCTGGGAAGAAATTTAAGTTTTTATGTAGAAACATCACAACTCTAAGGTTTACTGGGCGCTTTTCTTCACAAAAAACCGGTTAGGTAGATAAATACGTAGAATAATAAGGTAGTAATACAGCGCAGTTACAAATGGAAACTGACGCGTAGGGACATCAGTCACTACACGCGATCATGGGGTAACGGAATAACTTTCTTTGCATCTGTTTATACGTTGCTAACCTGGAATTTTTTTTTTCTTGACTATGAATATTTCCTTCCTTCCTTCCTTCCTCCCTTCCTTCCGCACTCTCTCTTTTTCTTAATCCCCCAGTGGAGAGGGCTGGCAGGGAGCGTAAATGCTTGTTAGTTGAAAAAAGATTTTTATTTAAAAGTATAATTGTCACTACACAGGGAGAGGACCGCAGAAAATCTTTTGTGTGTGTGTCACAACTTCCACTCCTGAAACACTCCCAGCCCACGGCAGGGGAGAGGGTGGGGAAGGACGGAGCGGGGGCACTTGAGAATCCGGGGAGAGACTGAGGGCTGGGAGTGCTGGAGGCTGGGCCAGGGCCGGGAGGCAGCCCCACTGAGGAGAGGAGGAGGAGGAGGAGGAGGAGGGGGAGGAGGAGCGGGAGGAGGAGGGGGAGGAGGAGGAGGAGGAGGAGGAGGGGGAGGAGGAGGAGGGGGAGGAGGAGGGGGAGGAGGAGCGGGAGGAGGAGGAGGAGGAGCGGGAGGAGGAGGGGGAGAAGGGGAGGAGGAGGGGGGGAGAAGGGGAGGAGGAGGAGGAGGGGGAGGAGGAGGAGGGGGAGGAGGAAGGGGAGGAGGGGGAGGAGGAGGAGGGGGAGGACGGAGAGGAGGAAGGGCGGGTCCCGCTCGGTATCCGGGGGGCGGAGCTCCCGGAGCCAGGGGGCGCAGGGGGAGCGGGGGCCCGGGCCCTCCCGAGGCCGACGGTCCCGATGGGCGAGGGCGGGATCCCCCCAGCCTTCCAGCTGCTGCTGCGCGCCTGCGATCAGGGCGACACGGAGACGGCGAGGCGGCTGCTGGAGCCCGGGGCGGCGGCGGCCGAGCCGGCCGAGCGCGGGGTCCCGGACGAGGAAGGGGGCGCGGGGCCGGCGGCGGCGCTGCTGGGGCCGGTGCCGGTGGACTGCACGGACGAAGCCGGCAACACGGCGCTGCAGTTCGCCGCGGCCGGGGGCCACGAGCCGCTTGTGAGGTTCCTGCTGCGGAAGGGGGCCTCGGTCAACAGCCGCAACCACTACGGCTGGAGCCCCCTCATGCAGGCGGCCAGGTGAGCCAGTCCGGGACCCCCGGACCCCCGCGCCCAGGCGCCGGAGCGCAGCGCAGCCCAGCCCGCTGGCTTTCCCTTTCTGTCCGTTGTTCCGTAGAGGATGGGAGGGGCCCGCTGGTTCTCTGTTCCATCTAAGGGGGCCTGAGCTATGTGCATACTCTCCCGTGTGTGTGTGCACGCCTGTCTGTCTTTCTAGGTGTCTGGGATTCTGTGTCTGTCTGTTTGTTTGTGGGTCTGTGTATCTGTCCATCTGTGTGGGTATGTGTGTTTCTGTCGGTCTGTGTATGTGTCTGTGTGTGGCTATGTATCTGTGTCAATGTCTGTCAATGTATCTGTGTGTGTGTCTGTAACTGCCTTTCCCTGTGTCCGTATATCTGTGCGTTTCTGTATGTGACTGCATGTGCATTTGTATGTCTGTATATCTTTCCGTGTATGTGTCTAACTTTCAAAATTTGGGGGGGGGGGCATTTTTGGGAGCCATTTTGGGGGGGAGGGAATTCCACAATAGCAAAGTTGGTTACAGAAGTGGTCAAAGATCATAGTTGTCATGGGCACCTCCTGATCAGTCCCCTAGGGGGAATTTTATTGGAAGACATTTCACTTTCCTGTTTGCTTGAGTGACGTTTAGTGGTGTATTCATTCACTCAGAAAATATAAAGCAGGGTAGAAACGTGCCCCCATAGGTTCATAGGGACATATATAGATTCAGTCCCGGAATCTGGTCTAATCCTCTACTTTACAGATGAGAAAATTGAGGCACAGAGATGCAGTGACATTTGAATAGGATGTAAGATCATGTGTGGCAGAGGCTGTTTTATTTTTGACCATTTATCATCCCCAATGTGCTGGCCTTGGAAGCGCTGGGTTTGCGTACTATGTCTGATAACTTTTTTTTTTTGACCTTAGACAAGCCCTTACCCTACCTTGAGCCTCAGTTTTCTCATTTGTATTAGATGGTCTCTAGTCCCTTACAGCTTTAGATCCAGGCAACTGTGATGCATGGTAGGCGCTTAAATGCTAATTGAACTGCATTGCCCAAGATTACCCAGATAGCCAATAGCAAAGGTGAAGCTTTAACTCAGGTATTTTGACTCCCATCCAGGGTACTTTCCATTCCATAGCATTTCAGCTGAAGAAACTGAATCCTAGAGAGGCTGATCTGTTCAAGGTTATGCCTAACTGACATAAGCAGCAGATTTAAGAATGACTTTCTGACCTCTAACTTCAAACCCGGTACTGTACATCCCATTATACGGGGGATACTAGGACAAGATAATTAGCAGTGTGGTACACTGGAAAGAGTATCAGATTTGGAGTCAGAGGATTGGGATTTGAGGCCAGCCTCTACTCCCTTGGTAACCTTAAATGAATCACTTCATTTCTCAGGGCCTCAGTTTCCTCATCTGTAAAATAAAGGGATTGGACTAGATGGTCAACCCCTAAAGTCTTTTCCATCTCTTTGATCATTGGATCCTCTGCTAAAGACTTTTCTGATATGTCATATGAAAATAGAGGGAACTCTGGCAGGTTCTCAAAGGCTAGATGTCAGAGCAGAGTTTAGTGATTGGTAGGGCCTTCCAACCTGGAAAGACTTCCAGGATGGATCAGGTGATAGACTCATATGCCTGTTATCTGAGGGGCAACTTAGCTGAATTTGGAGAGGGTCATCATCAGGTTTTCTACAGTGTAAAAAATTTTTTGGCCATTGCAACTCTGTTTACCGACCAGGTCTCACTTTGGTAGAGGGAGTATCTATATAGCCACCAAAACCCTGGACTGTTGACATATTGAGGTAAGGGCAAGATGAATATGAATGAAATCTGTTGGAGTTGGGAGAGATCAGAAAGGTTATCTGAACTTATTTTCTACATGAGAACCAGAACCAGAGACCTAGGAAATACACTATCCAACATAGTCTGTGATCCTCACTTATAAGCATTCACAACTTTAGTTGCCAGTTGGCTTTTAATAATAGATTCTCCAGCAGGGGTGTCCTTGTTTACAGTAGTTTCCTTGGCATCTGAGTGGCACACACTTATAATCTCAGCATCCATGGAGTCTGAGGCTGGTGGATGTCTTAAATTCGGGAGTTCTGCAGTTAATAGTGGGTCATGTTGAGTGTCCACAACAAGCTCATGGGGACCTCCAGACTTCCTAAGGAGGAGCAAGTGTGCCCATATCAGAAACTGAGCAGGTCAGAGCTCCTGTGTCAATCAGTCGTGAGATCAGGCCTGTGAAAAGCCCTTTCACTTCCAGCCTGGAAGAAAAAGGGAGACAGCCTTTAAAAGAAAAAGCCTAGTTGGAAATTCTCATACAGCGTATTATTAGCAGAACTGGGAATTAGAGCTGAGGTCCTCCAGTGTTCTTTACAGTAGGCTACCTGTCTTAGATACACCAGAAAGAGAATGTGAATTTGAAAAATGGACTTAGCACTTCTTAAACTGGGTCATGAAAAGTTTGGCAACAATAGAGGTTTTCTGAACATGCTGTACCAAAAATTACTTCAAAATCAAATTCAGAATAAATCTAAGGTGTTTTTGGCAACTTCTTTGAAACCTTGGTTCTGAATACAAAGTATGTGCACTGTGCACTTCGCACTGGCATGCCCTCAGGCCGTTAAACACCAACCAACTGCTGCTGAAACTCAAAAAAGGGCAGGAGTGGAGAGAGTTTAAGAAGCCTTGAACTAAATGTTAGTATTTCTGATGGAACCTCTCATTCGCCTTGTCTTGTGTTTGACATGGAAGCAGTGTTTGGGTTATCACATGCAGCAGCCAGACTTCTAGTTTCAGTAGTAGCTGGGAAAAATGTACCATCATACTTTTCATCCATAGATAGGCCGTTCGGTAATGTAGTGAATATGAACTTTGTAGTTATGAAAACTTATTCAAATCTTGACTCAGTTATGCAATAGCTGTGGGAACCTAACAAATCATTTAACCTCTCTGTGCCTCAGTTTCCTCATCTGTAAGATGTAAGAGTTGGGCTTAATGATTTGTAAATTTCCTTCTAGATCTAATCTATGGTTCTATTATCAATAGATGTGTGCCATATCAGAGTTAGTTAACTTAATTGGAATTTGTCCTTTGTCCCTCTCTACCAACAGAGCCTATTGTGGACAAAATGTTTGAGCTTTCCAAGTGTGGTGTTTCTATCTGCTTGTGCTATTTTGGCTATAAAAATTTGTGCTTATGTAGTTTGGCACATTTTTAGGTGTATCTTAGACTCCTGGTTATATCAAAAACTTTTGTTTAAGGAGAACCAACTTATTTCTCTTAACCTTAGTGGAAAGGATAAGAGAAGTATATCAACCTGTGCATTACTAATTGTACTAGACAAAGAATTAGAATTCATTCATTTATTCAACCAACAATTTTTTTGTCCGTATCTACTATGTTCAAGGCAATATGTTAAGTATTGCCCTCACAACGCTTACAATCAAAGAGATACATATGCAGATAAATATGAGACAAATTAGAATGTGTAAGTTTAAGGAGAGTACAAAGTGCTTTGAAATCAGATGACTGAAATATTTTCAGTTGGAGGGGATCAGGAAAAACTTCATGGATGAGATGGCTTTTGAGCTGGGACTGAGAGGATAGGTAGATTGTGTAGGATGTGGAGAGAGTTTCAGGTATTAAGAACGGCGTGAACAAAGGTTTGGAGGTGGGGAAATATAGGTGTAATGCCAAACTTCTATAATACGTCAAACCCTCTTCTAATCCGGAATCATCCCTTTCTTTAACAGGCACAGTTCATCACTTGTATATTAACTTCTTCCTACCTATCTCTCCATTTTCCCTGATTCTGGTGTTAGCGGAGGAAAGTGTCTTTGAATGAGCCACCCAATGAGGTGCTTGTTCTTACATACACAGAAAAAAAAATGGAGCTATTAAAATATTCAATTGGCCAAGGATCCCAAAGTCTTATAAGGACATTATGGGTCAAATGCTGGGATAGATTCTAAATCTATTCAGAGAAGTGGGGAAAATCTACTTCAAGTACACAGAAACACACAGGGATAATATCTTTATAAAATCTACTCTATGCAAAGGTCAATGCCAGTGGTCAAGGATCTGCAGTTCCATTAATATAAAACTCTATTAACATAGATCACAGCCCATCTATAATTTAGCTGAAGGTCTTAGTGTAGGCACATGGTAAAAATTTTGTAAGGGAGGTAACGGTGCAGAATATTATAGAAATTATTTAGAGGTGATGTGATGGAATGAATAAAGAACTGGCCTTCAGGATGCCCTGGGTTCAAGTCCCTCTAAGATAAACTGTGATCCTGGGTAAAAGAAGTCACAACTCAGTGATTTAGCCCAGAAGTGTCTAATATGCACATCCTTAACACTCCCCCACTGCCTGATCAGGTTAAAACTAGTCAATATACATCTTGGAGGGATTCTAATGTACAGATTAACTGCCCCTATTTCTATTTGAGTTTGTCACTATTGCTCTAGGCAGCTCTGAAAGATCAGAGGTTGCCTACCTGTATTGGTGGAAGGAATATCTTTACCTAGAGGTTCCCTATTCAAATGAATTCATAGGTCTGGTCAATATCCCTCTGAAAAGGAGGTAGGAGAAAGATCATTGAAAGTCTTTGAGTGTGGAAACTAAAAAGATTGGGAACCTCTGGTCTAGTGCAAACATCTTGCTGTCCAGCAAGGAGAAGAGCCATTTTCTGATCCTTGGAAGCCAGGTCACACACTCTCTCTCTTTGCCTATGCAAAGACCAAAGTTTTTGCTGGTAACTAAAGGTAGCCTGTTAAGGTTGTCTTACTTTTCCCCAGACATTTGTTCGTTCCTTAGTGGACACAGCTACTACAGTAGTTTCTGTGGTCAAGAATATAGGTGTACATGGCCACATGAAGGCTGGGGTAAAGAAGCTTATTCAGCTGTCTGTGTTAAAGCTATTAGCCCAGGAAGTAAGCATGCTGGTCTAAAGGGAAATGCCAGCCATTTACCTGGGATTAGCCTCTTTCAAATAGAACCCGGGGGCAGTGATTTTTAGTAATTACATAAAAGATGACAGCAGAATCTTACTGCCACTAGATGTTGTTAGGGAAACCCCATTATTTCACTGAGAATAATCTGAAGCATCACTGGGCTGCTTTTCAGGAATAAGCTATTGGGGCCAAGTCTAAGAAGGATTAAGTTGTACTTTTGCATTCATAATGGAGCTCTGGTCCTGTCTCTCTTTATTGCCTTTTGTGTGAGTTAAATAGCAGCTGTCTGTGGATTCTGTTCCTTGGATCTGAACCATGAGGAACAATGTGTATGTGTGTCCTAGGAAAATGAGATTCTCTAGGAAGCTCTCACTAGTATTGAATATCTGTGTCTTGTGGAAGTAGATTAGGACCTAAACCAGTCACAATCACTATGGGAATTCTCTAGGGTAACAGCTGACCGTAGGCCTGTTTGGTTTGCATCTTCTTGAGAATGTTCTTGAAATATTTCTTTCTTTCACAGGTAGCGTATAGCCTTGGGAATTATAGTAGGCAGCCTCAGTTGTCACCTCTGGGCATGTGTCCCCAAACATCCTTGGCCCTGATTTTTTTTAACCTACCCTGTCATTCCATAATGTTGTCTACAGGCTATCTGCCCTTCTCTGTCTCAAGAGCTCAAAATATGAGCTCACCCCTTTTTCTACCCACTAGTTCCCCCAGTCACCAATGCTTTCACTTCCCCAAAAGTAACACTAGTTTCTAACTACTGGGTTTCTGGTGATGAAACCCCCTATCAGGATGTTGACTTGAAGAAGCCAGAGGGAATGTAGTCAGCATGCCCTGACTCTGGCAAAGCATTGTGTACTGCAAAAAACCTTATTATTTGTTTTTTATGACAAACTTAAACTCTTTCAACTGAACACACCTAGCCCACTCTTGGCTTTTTGTATCCTCTTGATACGTGACTTGATACTTGGTTTTCCATCTTCTTGACCATCTGATCATTGTACAAATTGGACATTTCTACCTTTTCTGTTCTAGTTGTTTTTCTGGAATCCTAGGATTTAGAGTATAGTGGGCAGCCAGGTGGCATAGTGGGTATAGTGCTGGACCTGAAGTCAGGAAGACTTCATGAGTTCAAATCTAACCTCAGATACTTACTTTTACCCTGTTTGCCTCAGTTTCATCATCTCTAGAATGAGCTGGAGAGGGAAATGGTAAACTAAGAAAATTCCAAATAGGATCACAAAGAGTCAAATATGATTGACAATGGTAGAAAGAGCCATGAGGTTAGAGTCATGGTGCCTTGAGTTTAAATCTGCCATTTACTTCCTTGTGTGACCTTGAAAAAATGACTTAAATCCCTCTGAGCCTCAGTTTCCTTATCTGTAACCATGAGGTCAAGGAGTATCTTTTGCCTCTTTTTGTATCCTTAGCTCTTAGCATAGTGCCTGGCACATAGTAGGCACTTAATATTTATTGATTAATTAAAATAAAGTGGTTGGATGGATGATCTCCAAGGCACTTACCAGATACTGGAGTGATTTGCCTTTTCCTTCTCCAGCTCATTTTACAGATGAGGAAATAGAGGCAAACAGGGTGAGGTGACTTGCCCAGGGTCACACAGCTTGTGTCTTGAGAGGCCACATTTGAGCTCAGAAAGATGAGTCATTCTGACTCCGGGCACCACCTAACTGCCCTTCTCCTTGATGCATGTACCATGATGCCTTCTTGCAGTACTGAATCTATCTTGAACTGACCTTTATTTTATCGCCACTCAGAGTTCTACAATTCCAACTCCGGCTTTTCTATTAGTAGCAGCTGTGTGCTGGAGAGATGCCGCTAGCCCTCCCTAAACTGGAAGTAGTTGCAATTTACCCATTCCTCAACCTCTGCATTCCTGAAGATGGGATATTACCATTCTTCAATAATAGCTGACATTTATATAGTACTACGATGCCAGGCACTGTGCTAAGTGATATGTAATTATTATCTCAACCCTAGGAGGCAGGTGCCACAATTATCCTCATTTTACAGATCAGGAAGCTGAGGCAAACAGAGGTTAAGTGACTTGTCCAGGATGACACAGCTAGTGATAATGAGGCTGGATTTGAGTCTAAGTTTTCCGGACTCCAGGCCCATTGCTGTGTCCTCTGCACTACCTGGTGGCCCCAGGCAAAATACCTCAGAGCCATTTTTGATTCTTCCCTTCATTCTTTCTATGTAGCTGACACCTTTTTTTCTGGTTGATCTCGCTGTCTCCAGGTTTTTCTTCTCTTTAAACCATCCTGCATAACATCAGCAGATTCATCTTCCTCGTGACCTGACTTTCATCATTGCTCACTGCTTGAAGTATAAACCTCTCTGACTTCTGAGGTTTCTCATGGTCTGGCCTTACCTTCAGCTATTCAACCTTATTTCTCACCATTCCCTCAAATGTAACCTCTCTGCTGGGCAGTGTTTCCTAAGCATTTCACGTTCTTTCCTGAGCCTTTATTTGTACTGGCTCCCTTATACTGGCCTGTCCATCACACCGACTTTGAAGGTCCTTTCTTCTCCCATTCCTTTATTTCAGTCTTCTCCTTTGAGGCTTCACAACTCAGTCCCACACTGATCTCTCTAGCACTTGGTACTATACAGGTTAGCATTTCAATTTTTTTGTACTTGTTTCATCTGTCTGACCTAAGCTGATTTAACTATCTGAGGAAAACAGGGCAGAGATGTTTGTCTTCGGTATGGTCCAAAATAATCCACATGTTGTCATGGTGGTCTACAGTGGACAGTGATGAGCAAAAGCTTATGGTCACCCAGTGCTGAGAGAAAAACAGTGGGCAGATTTTTCTAGCCTGCTTGTTTTGCTGATGAAGAGCTTAGCAGACCGGGTGGGGACAGTGCGCATTTACTGTGAAGAGACATGAGTAGATCACATAGCAAGGATGTTAGACAATAGATGGACTGTCTGATTAAACACTGACCCAGCTTGGTAGGATGAGCCACCATTGTTGGTTGTTTGGACACAGATGGAAAGGATGAGCACAGAACTTCTCTAGTCCACTCAACCAGCTAGTTGGCCCAAGAGATAGAGCGCAGGTTGAAAGCATTTTCCCCATAATGAGGGGTATACCTCCCACCACAGCACACAGTCCATTGGGTGGGTAGGACAGAGTGCACACAAACTTAAAGGTATGATGGTAATGAGGTAGACAGGTAGGGAACACATGGCTAATGCAGTGGCAAAACTCCAGCTCCCTAGGGCTCTATGTCATCACTTTCTCTAGATTGGCTTGGTGTTAATTGACTGGTAAGTTGGTTAGCTGGCTCTGCTGCTCAGAAGGGCTTTTTTCATATGCAGTTGAGCCTTTCTAGCTCAGACCCTTCCTGGGTGTGGAATGTTTACCCCTCACTTTGTGCCAGGCACTGTGCTAAGCACTTTACAATTATGATCTCATTGGGTCCTCCCAGTAACCCTGGGAAGAAGGTGCTTTTATGATCTCCATTTTACAGATGAGAAAACTGAGACTGAGTGACATGCTACAAAGTCACTTACTAAGTGTCTGAGGCTACATTTGAACTCAGGTCTTCCTGACTTCAGGTTCAGTGCTCTATCCGTTGTACACAAATATCCGTTGTATTACAGTTGTCTCTGTAACCTTCCTCATAATCTTCAGTCGTTTTCAGTTGTGTCCTACTCTTCTTGACCTCATTTGGAATTTTCTTGATAAAGATACTGAAGTGCCTTCTCTAGCTCATTTTAGTGATGAGGAAACTGAGGCAAGCATGGTTAAGTGACTTGACCAGAGTCACACAGCTAGTAAGTGTCTGAGGCTGGATTTGAACTCAGAAAGATGAGTCTTCTAGACTCCAGGTCTGGTATTCTGTGCACTGTGCCACCAGGCTGTCCTACTGCCTTCTGCTTTTGGTAAGGTCTGATTTGGGAGTTGGGGGAAGGCAGCACCTTATTATAATAGTCTCCTGAAGGCTTATATAAGAGCCACTCAACACAGTAGAATGTGGTGCTCTAGAGTCAGAGGGTCTGGATTCTGCCTCTGACATTTACTTTCTGATCTTGGCTCTCAGTTTCCTTATCTGTAAAAAAAAGAAAGGCTTGGCTTCTGAGGTCCCTGCCTACTCTAGAGCCTTGATTCTCAGGTCCATCATTTAGATTAAGGGAAGTTGAAAACACAAAGGGCCAATGTAATCCTGGGGCAAGGTTAGATGTTAAGGTTGGTTTGCTTTGGAGATGACCTAGCATAGATTTCAGAAGGAAGTGCAGGTTCAAGGCAGAAGGCCCAGGACAAAGTCTTTAACCCTCACCTCCTGGTTTGCCCCAGAGGCTCCTACCCCTGGAAGCGGCCCCTGAAGATTAAAGGGAGAGACAACAACCTTCGTTTAGTCAGGGCAGCTTCGTGAACACTCCACGAAGATGGAAGGACAGACTACCCTCAGTCCTCTTTCCTTGCGGCAATTGATTCGTCCACTTATTTTCAAGTGATTTGGGTAAATGGTTTCCTGCCTGAACCTCTTCATTCTCGTTTCCCTGCCGACATAAAGAAGGCTCCTTAGCTCATGCCACGCTTCAACTGTTGAGAGCTATGTTCATTCTGTCTGTGACCTCCAAAGGGACCTGTCTAATCTCATGTCACGAGGGTGTTATTTTGCTGAGACTTCATATCGTAGACTAATGTAAGAGTGGGCTATGTGCAGAAACCTGTTTCCAGAATGAAGAGCAGAGCTGTGTGCTTCTTTATTCACTCTTGTGCAAGAATCACCCAGAATGGGGCAGGCACTGATGGAGGGGTTGCAGCTGCATGTTCTCATTTCCAAGATCATAGATCCACTTGAGTATTTGAGTATCAGTGTATTAACAAAGGTGATAGAATCAAGAAGCTTATCTTATTCAGTTTAAGAAGATAGATCTAGAGCTGGAAGGGACTTCAGAGGCCATCTAGTCCAGTCTTCTCAGTTTACAGCTGGGGAAACTGAGCTCCAGGGAATGCAAGTGATTTTCCCAAGGTCTCATTACTTACAAAGTTACTTACAACAATTTAAAACTCTAACTGCATTTACTCCCTTATGGCTTGGTATCCCCAAATCACACTGCCAGCCCTTCAGTTCTCTCTGCCATCCATCCCCAGCCTAGTTTTGGGGGTACTCCTGTTTCTCCAGCTCCCTTGCCTTAGTTCAAAGGTTTTTGACTTTTTCAAGTCATCATGGACTCCTTCGGCAGTCTGGTGAAGTCTAGGGTCCTCTTCTCAGAATTGTGTTTTTAAATGGATTAAAAAACCACATAGGTTTCTTTGGGGGTTGGGGAATATAATAATATATTTGTAATAAAAGAATGGAATTACTTATACCGAAATAAACTTGAGGAGCCCAGCATTGCTTCCTTGGGCAAAGGTAAAAATCCTTTCTTTAATTTAAGTGAGAAATATAATAGGATTAAGAACAAGAATTTATTTTGTAGATAATTAAGGAGAGGAGAAGTAACAAAGCAAAATAGAGTACAAAGCTTACTGGGGTCAGATTCACATAGATATGGGGATAATCTTTTCACTTAACCCTCTCTGACCTGATAAGAGAACAAAGTCCTGTCTTACAAGGAGTGCATTGTCCCAGGTATCCTCAAGCAAAACCAACCTAAGATCCTCCTTCCTGGGCATGAGAACTAAACACAAGTTAATAATTACATGCACAGCTTCAGAAACATTTCTGGCATTTCAGCAACAGAACCAGGAGTGAGGGATTAGGCAGGCCAGTCCCTGAGGGGACTTGGAGGGGAAGGCCTTGTTCAAGTCATCTAATGTTTATTCCTCCCCTATAAAATGAGATCCCTTCTGGTTAAAAGTCTACAACTGTGATTCTGGCTTTATGTAGAACAAATTTTCCGGATAAAAATCACACAGGTATTTAGTGCTTGGTTTACAGAGTTCTTTCTTTACAGTAGTGGTGAGGTTGGTAGCTCAAGTGTTATTATCCCCATTTAACAGATGAGGAAACTGAGGCTAAGATGTGAAGTGATCAGAATGGGGTCACACAGCTCCTAAGTGTCAAGAAATCCACTCTTGAGAGCAGTGGTTTGTTTTTTTTTCCCTGTTCCACATCAACTTCTGCAAGAAAGCCCTTAGCAGTCTCAGTTCTCAACTAATTTAATTGCACCAGATGTTTAGCTAGCAGGTGGTGTAAACACTTAGGTTTGAGGATGAAAATTGACAAGTAGAAAACATCTTGCAATGCAAAGGAGCCTTGAAATTAGGCTCAATGACTTAGGGAAGATGCCTCGTAGAGGTGCAAAGCAAATTCTCAACCACAAGAGAAACTGTATTATGAAGTCAGAGCTGGAAGGACCCTTGTAGATCATCTAGTTTCTCCCTCCCTCATTTGATAGTGAAGTGAACTGGATAGTTCAGACATCATATAGGAACTGCTGGCAGCTTGGTGCAGTGGTAAAACTAGTTTTAGAGTCAAGAGACCTTGATTAAATCCCAGTTTCACCGTTTGTTACGTTTGTGACCCTTGGGCAAGTTGCTTCCCCTCACTGGGCCTCAGTTTCCTCATCCTGGATGACCTCTGAGGTCATCTAAATGACCAGCTCTAAATTTATGATCCCAAGGACTAAAGACAGAATTTGAGTCTGGGACCTAGGATTCCATATCCAGTGTTCTTTCCTCTGTTTGATGTCCAGGGGGTGAGACAGATTTGTGTGCAAAAATCAGAGAGACCGATCTGGACTTAAGAGCTGTGATAGTGAATTAGATGGAGACAGAAGCGAAAGTGGAAATAAGAAATAGGACTACCGGGTCAGAAATGGTCAGGAGGTAATCTGGCTGAGTGGTTGAGCAACAAGTGAGATAGAGAAAACTGCCACACCTTCCCTTTCTGTAAACGAGGTTTTGTTGAGTTAGTACTGGTGATGTGGACCTCCCACACCTTCTAATCACAGAAAACTGTTTACAGTTATATCCTTATGAAATTCTTCCCATTTAATAAACCAAGTTACACAGGCTTTACAATTCTTGGGCCAATTGCTCATGAGGTGATATGGTCCCCTATTAACTCTTGGATCAGATAAAAACTTCTGAGTTTGACTCTGAAAACCCTTTACAACCGCACTCCAATCTACTTCTCAAGCCTTATTACATAATACTTCCCCTTCATAAACTCTCTGGATTTGCCAAGCTGGGCACCGTTACTGTTCCTAACACATGACCTTTCCTCTCTTCTCTCTAATCTTTCAAGGCATCACCTGCCTTAAAATGTCCTCCCACCCCTCCTCCCTTTCTTAGAAGCTTTCCTTTTCTTCCAGTCTCAACTGAAGGACTTCCTTCCACCTGAAGCCTTTTCTGATGTTTCCAATTCCTAGAGCCACCCTTCCCCTTTACCTTCTATCCATTTTAATCTGTGTATGTACTTCCTCCTCCCCATCTTTGGGCATAAGGGGCATGGAGGGTCGGGAGGGGGGAGAGGGAGATGGTATCCACACCAAGGCAGCATCATCCCAATCTCTAGAGGACTCAGCATATCTATTCATGATGATTATCATTACTTAAATAGAATGTGCTCTGTCTAGCACACTCAGAACTTATTTTCTTAGATCTAGGCTTTGTTTGTTAGTGTTTATCTATGTTTTATATATATATATATATATATATATGTATATATATATATACATATATACATATATATATATATATACATATATACGTTTTATATAGTTTTATCTATGTCTCCATAGATAGAATGGTTAGCTCTTTGGGGGCAAAGATGCCTCGCACACAGCAGATGCTTAACATATAGTAATTGACAATCTGATTAGTTGAAAAGTCTTCTCAGCATCTCTGCATGTTCTCATTTGAATGAAAGTATCTGAACTCAGCCACAGAACCAGAGAATAATACAGATCACCTAGTAGTCATAGACAAAATGAGATAATAAATCTAAAACACTTTGTAAACCTTTAGGCATTTTATAGCTGTGAGCTAATATTGGTATTATAAATTATAAATTACTTTATAATTGATATGTAACTATGGAGGAGGTCGAGCTCTAGTGGGGGTAAATAATAGATGTAAATAACACTGATAAAAATTAAAATATAATGAATGGATAGGAGTGATGTAAACAAAGTATTAGGGAAGCAGAAAGAAATTTCTGGATGGCAAAAGATCAGGAATGCTTCATGTAGGAGGTGGCATATCCTAGCTGGGCCTTGAAAGGATGGAAAGACTCTCAAGAGGCAGAGATTATGAGGCAGAAAGATTTTTCAGTTATGGAAAAAGTATATGAGATGGGAAAGACCATGATTAGTTTGGGGAATAGGAAGAAGTTTGGTTTGGCAGGAATATATTCTGTGTGATTAGGGGCAATGTGAGATAATCCTAGAGAGGAAAAGTGGTGTCTAATTGTTTATAAGGACATTGAATACCAAGGTAAGGAACGTGGACTTTTACTTGGTATGCAATGGGGAGTCATCAAAGTACCCATTTGGGTGGCCATGATCAAAGCTGTGTGTAGGGTATATTAGAATCTAGTGAAATCAGCACCCACATTTTCTAATCTAAGAAATACTCTATTTATATCTGCAGAAAGTTATTTCCATTTAACAAAACATAGAACATAAAATTTTCAATTCCTAGGATTTTTTTATATGACTGACATCAACTATGAATTTCACCGTTTGGCTCTTAAAGCCAACTAGAGGCTGGAAAGACCAGTTATTATTGTAGCCTAGGTGAGGGATAAAAGCTGCTTCAAGTAGGGTAATGGAAGGTAGGCGTAGAAAGGAAGAAAATGATTTAAGAGGAAAATGAAGGGTTTCTTTGAGATTGGTGTTTTCCTACCCATTAAGTATTGTTTTCTTCCACAACTGGGGTTAAGTGACTTACCCGGAGTTACATAGTTACTACTAAGTGTCTGAGGCTGGATTTGAACTCAAGTCCTTCTGACTCCAGGGCCAGTGCTCTATCCACTATTGAGCTGCCCTATATCATTGCTTTTGGGCTATTGCAGGGTCTATCTCATTACATGACAATATAAGCTGTAAACATATCTAATATAGATGGAAAAGATGATGTCCCATGTGTATAGAATTGTTTATATCTATATTTCTGTAGCTTGCCTCTCCTCCCTTCCCTTCTCCTCTTCTCTCTCAACACACCTTCTTAAAAGCCCACCTTAGAAGTAGCTGATTTTTCGTATGTATTTCGTATTTGACCTCTTTTTTTAGGGCAATTGTAAATGTGACATGTCATCTTATTGATGGAAGAGTGCCATCAAGTGAGAGAAAAGGGTAGCTGCAGTTCTTGCTATGGCCCCACAGCATGGACCTAAATACACTGTTCCTGTTGCGCTTTTGGTTAGAATACTATTTTGCATGAACACATTATGGCACAAAGGGAGTTAACATGTCATAAGCCTTAAATCTACTCCAACTTTCTATATGAAACATGAATTAATATTAGAAATTTACACTGTGCTTTTCAAACCTCAAAGTGCTGTATATGCTAGATATTTTTCTTATAGCTGCGTTTCTTTAGCCCTCAGTTTTCTCATCTGTCAGAGACTTGGAATAGAGGACAGTGGTCCATTTCAGCTCAAAATCCTGTCATTCCAAGTACTCTACCTGCTTTATTTCTTTTATCCTTTATCAGGTGATATCTATAGTGCAAGAGAGTATAGATTCAGAGCAGTAGAGCCACGCTGGAGTAGAGGATGACAAAACTTTATTACTACTCACAAGGGGAAAAGGAGAATAGATGCCAATGGGGAAGTTTCAGTGTGTGGCCCCCATTGTCCTTTGCCATTGTGGGAATCATCCAAGTGTGGAAGCTTGCAGATGGTGTTGCTGGGCACTTCCAGATGTGCAGTGGCTTTCACACTGGTCAAAGACTCAAAGCCCTTTGGGACTAAAACTTTTTTAAAAAAATATTTTATTTTTAATAATTTAATTTATATTAATATTGATATTTAATTTCATACATAAATAAATATAATATATATTTAATATTGGTATAATATTAATAATTTAATTTAATTCCACCATTATGTGTAAAAATTGCTTTAATTGGTAAGTTTTGTTTTCTAAATTCTATCCTTCCCTCCCTCTTCATCCCCCTCCCTGAGACAGTAAGCAGTCTGGTATAGATTATACATGTGCAGGTCATTTTGTGGGTGGTGGGAATAGGAAGAAAGAAGGAAGGAAGGAAGGAAGGAAGGAAGGAAGGAAGGAAGGAAGGAAGCAAGGAGTGAAAAATAGTGTGTTTCTGTCTGTATTCCAACACTATCAGTTCTTTTTCTGGAGGCATATAGCACTTTTCATCATGAGTCCTTTGGGGTTATCTTGGATCATGGTACTGCTAAGAATACCTGTCATTTACAATTCTTTGTTGTACCATATTGATGTTACTGTACATTGTATTCAATATCAATTCATGTAAGTCTTTCCAGGCTTTTCTTTTCTTTTTTTGACATATAGTAATAATAAATTTATTTTATTTTTAATTTATGGAATAAGACAAGCTTCTTCATAACAATATGGTAAAAAAGATGATTGCATATAACACTGCAAATCTGCTATACACAGTTTGCTCTTCCTTTCAAATGTACAACAAAATTACCATGTAAATTTCTTTTTCTTCCCACCTGCCTCCCCCTATTCTAGAGATGGCTACCATTAAACACAAACAGGTGTGTGTGTGTATGTGTGTGTGTGTGTGTATGTAAAATTATTCTATACATACTTCTAATTTTCATTACTTTCTCTGGATACAAATAACATCTTTCTTCATATCCTTCATAGTTAAATTGGGTATTTATAGTAGACAAAATAACTTACTTGGAGTCATCCTTAAAATGATATTCCTATTACTGGTTGCAGGGTTCTTTTTTCTACCCTTTTTGCTCTTCTTTATTTCATGCAAGTCTAGCTGTGTTTTTCTAAAAATCATCATTTCTTATAGCATAGTAGTATTCCATCACAATCGTATGCTACCTCTTGTTCAGTCATTCCCCAGCTGATGGCCATGCCCTTAACTTCCAATTCTTATCCACTGCAAAAAGAACTGCTGTAAATATTTTTGTACAAATAGATTCCCTCCCCTTTAAATTTTTTTTTTAATCTCTTTGGGATACAACTCTAATAGTGGTATTGCTGGATCAGAGGATATGCACAGTTTGATCGTCCTTTGGGCATAGTTCCAAATTGCTGTCTTAAAGGGTGGGACTCAAAACTTTTATGGAGTTTAAACAAAACTTTGTCTAAACAAGGAGACATCATGGTCCCCATCTGTCATCAATAGGGGAAGAGAAATAGTATACCTGGAACTAGTGAAATGAAGCTATTTTCTAAATTACATATTAAAGAATGAGGGGCAGAGATGTGGGAAATTTAACTCTAGCTGCGCTATTTGGTAAAAGGCAAGGGGGGCTAATACCAAGTCTCTGGGTTTATTAGCCGTGGCATAACTTCATCTTGTGGGCTGGGGCCATACCAGTCAGATGAGTTTGCCAGTTTTCAATATTTCATGGACTGATTGACCATTTGTCAGACAGGTGTAAGATTCAGGAATGGCGGGGCAGGACTGGGGAGGACACTTTGAGCCATATAATTTTAGAGTTGTAAGAAATGTTAGGTACTGTATAATGGCTCTAACCCTTTAATTTTAAGGATGAGGAACTGAGGCACAGGGTGGTCAAATAGCTTGTTTCAGGTCACACAGAGCTAAGCCTAGAACCCATGTCTCCTAGATTTCCAGTCCAGTGCATGGGAATCCAGAAGGAGGAGGCAATATGAAAAGCTGGAGAAATAGAGGACACCAAAGACAAATTTCACACGTCACTATTTGCCTGGGGCTAACTAACCCAAACTGAGAATATCGAGGCAACTTTAAAGTGGTTGGAAGGGAAGGGCCTTGTGATCGTTAGGTAAGTTTTTTTTAAAGGCTTTTTTTTTTTTTTTGGTTGTGTTTATGAGTACTCAAGGAACCAGCAGGCATGTGCTATGGAATCAAACAGGAATCTAGAGATAGCCATTTCACTTTGACCAGACGGAATCTAGGGAAGTAAGTGCCTCAAAGTGTCCTCCCCAGTCCTGCCCTGCCCATTCCTGAATCTTACACTTGTCTGCCAAATGGTCAATCAGTCCATGAGATACTGAGAACTGGTGAACTCATCTGAGTGGTATGGCCCCAGTCCTCAATATGCAGTTATGAAGTATCGCTAATGTGGGTAATGTATGAAGGACTTAGATTAGCTATCAGTGCCAGCCTTCCTTTGCCACCCATTTCCAGAGTCGTGGCAGGGGAGTGTCCCATTTTATTAGAGCTCTTTGCTGTTGCAATCAGTCCTGTTGCTAAATGGAGATTTGTACATCAGCCAACATTTCAGGAACATTTAATCTGTGATTCATTTTGGGTGGAAGGAGAGGGCAGGGTGAGCCCCTGGCTCTTGGCTGCCTGGATTTGTAGGGGAGGAAGGCGACGAAAGAATTTTACAACCTGACCATCATCATGAGCAAAGAAAGTGGATCCTGGAACATCTTGAATCTTTTATGAGGTGAAAGTTCAGAGGGAAATGGGAACAGGATCTAGGTGACACCCATGGCTTAGGGAGTCAGTTAGTTTTCTCTACCCTACCATTTCCTACTTGGCATCCAAACTGCCGCGCCTCCCCATCCCCCAGCCAGTCAATGGACGTTTCCTCTGAATATAGAAAAACCTAAAGTCACCACTTGACTTTATGTCATTATGAAGTCATTATGAAGGAGGAACGCAAACCTATTATAAGACTCAGTAAATTCAGTGTATTTAGGCTCAGATATTGGCAATCTATGTCCTGGTGGGAAGGAAAGTGTTAATGGGTAGCTACAGCAGCCGTGGGCCAGGGATGGATTGACGCTGGAAAAAAAGAGTGTTAAATGAGCCAGGACCTACAAGTTAGAAGGCCAGGGTGTGGTGGACAAAAGGCTGGTTTCCAAGGCTGATGGAAAATCCCAGTACTGCCTTGTTTTAATGCTTCTAATAGCACTGACATTTGTATAATGCTTTGAAGGCTTACAATGGCTTTATATTCATATTTCTTATTTAAGCCTTATAATAACCCTGCGAGGTAGGTGCTAGCTATTATTAACCTTATTAAAACTGAGTGATCCGTGCTTCACAGAAGTTTAGTGATCTCTTCAGGATCATACAGCTACTGAGTGTCTAAAGCAGGACCCGGGACAGATCACTTAACCTGTGTCTGACTCAGTTTCCTCATCTGTGAAATGGAGATGATAATAGCATATACCTTCCAGGGCTGCTGTGAGGGGAAAATGAGATAATATTTGTAAAATGTTTTGTAAACCTTAAAGCACTATAATAAATATAATAAATTATTATCATTTTACATCTATTACATCTTTTCTTGGTTTTTCTTCTTTAGGCTCAACATACTTAGTTCTTTCACCCAGTTTGATTAGGTTATGGTTTCAACACCTGTTATCACCCAAGTTATCCTCTTCTGTACTCATTCTGGTTTGTTAATATTCCTCTTAAATATGGCAGGCCCAGTGAAAACTGGGTCTGGGCAGGAGAGTGCTCAGTGAGCCTATTTCCATAAGCAGTCTTTACAGTTGAATGGTGTGATAGACTCTGAATTTTCCTTGACTTTAATGTGTGCCACAACTGGGGTTCTTTGTACCTCTAGACAAATACAGATATGAGTGGAAAAACTCAGCAGACTAGAATGATACTGGTTTAATATGGTTTGAATCAGTAGACATGGTGGGCAGGATCTATTTTCTGAGTATTTGGTTTTGCTAGTTAAGAAACAGGTGTGATATGTTTGAGTGTGGGGACCTTAAGATCTCTGATCCATATGTCAGAAAAGCTGCTAGTTATGGGTTTCTACTAGGAGCCAGATTCCCTGTGGAGACACTTAGTTCTTCCCCAAACCAATCAATCTATTTGTTCCTTATAATTTTGGTTTTTGGTATGGACCTATGATTTCATTGATCTGGGGAACTTTTACCACCTATATGATCAACAGCTATTCTACAATTACAGTCTCAGTATTACATGGGGCAGTGTAAGATTAAGTGACTAACCTAAGGTCACTCTACCAGGATGTGTCAGGGACTGAACATGAACCCAGTCTTCTTGTATCTACTATACAACAGCATCTTTCATCTTTCTTGATCCTGTTCAAATGCTGGACAAGGGCCATCTGAATACTTTATATCTATTTATTACCCAAACACTGGATTGGCAGTAGGGCAGAGCAGTGTAATTTGGAGGGCCTTAAATGCCAGGTCAAGGAGTTTGTATTTAATCTTAGAGTCAATAGGAAACCACTGAAGAAGGTTTTTGAGTAGGGGATTGACATTGCCGGACCAGTTATTGGGAAGATTATTTTGATAGTTATATAGATGATGGATTGGAGAGATGCATGGAAACCGAATTAGCCTGGAACTGGAGGTATGGCTGTGTGAATGGAGAAAAGAAGACAGATATGGAGGGGAAAAAAAAGATGTCGTGGAGATAAAATTGATGGGATTTGGCTACTTGTTGGCTATGGAAATAGATGAGATGGAGCCAAAGAGTGGTGTGCTGAAAGTGGAGACTTTGGAAGGTAAATGTATTTTCAGGCATGCAGGGTACTTTTGAGAGGGGAAGAAATCAGAGCAGGAAAATTGGGTCTGCAGACATTGAATTTGAGACATGAACCTATCAGGGCCTAACCAGGGGAAATGACAGTGGCAATGAAGGATGCTGGATTTCTCGTACGTAATGTAATAATCCACTGGAGATGGAGGGATGAGGGAGAGGGAAGGTCTGGAAGAAAACTCAAAGGTTTTGAGCCTGAGTGCCTGGGACAATGGTGTCACCAAGGAGGAAATGAGGAGTGGGAAGGTGGTTCAATATCATTTCTGTTTGAATTGGGATAAGCTATTTCTCTGGAAAATGGAAGCAATTAGCACCAAATAACACATGCCAAGTCTGTCATCAAACTGGTTCTTCCATCAAAGCACTGAGTGGATATTTCATTACTGGTCAAAAATTCTGACTTAAGTTCAGCCTTGTGGTCTCACCAATGGCCAATTTTGAGAAAGATTTCTCGACTTTTTCTTATTATGGTTAGAACATTAGTTAATTCCCAATAGTATTTCAAGCACAAGGCACAATACCCATGTTTCACCTTAGTTTACTTTAAGATATATGCCTCTGAACACAATAGAGGCAAGATTAATATTTGACTTTCTGAGAATTTCAGTAATCTTTGTGTCAGGTTTTAACTTTATATTATATTTTATCTGCACTTTTTTCTTTCTCCATAATTCTAATTTTCTCTTAAGAAAATCCTTTCCATCATTTTTGTTACTTGTTTTCCCAGGGAAACTTCTATTTTTTCCATGAAACGTTCCCAAATTAACACTTTTTGTCTCTCTTTGTTTCATTATCCCAGCATCCTCTACCTTTTAAGTCACTATAAAAACTATAATTAGTTTTACAACTACCTATAGGTTGTTGCGTGTATCTGGTTTGCCTGTGTTTGTCTTGTGTTCTTTTTCACATTGTAAGTTCATCATAGGTGGCTGCCACATTTATCTCCCCTTTCTTTATACCATGGCCAATACCTACTAGTACTCTGCGTTCAATGTATTTAATTTATCCACATAAACGTGCAAATGGTGGAGGATGTTGGAATTAATAGAACATTGAAATCCAAGAAGGGTCAATCTGGAAAATTTTTTGGAGAAAGTGGAAGTTTGATTGGGAAAATAATGAAAAGGGATAGAAGGAATCATGTGTTTATTCATATATATAAATATATGTGTATACCTATAGATATTAATATATATTGTACCTGTCACACATTCAGTATACATCAGAGGTGAGACTTGAAGCCAAATCTAATTAACTCTGAGGCCAGGGTTCTATCTAGTGCGGCGTAGTGCATAGAGTGTTGGCCAAAGAGACAGGAAAACCAAGGCTCAAGTCCCATTTCTGACATGTAGGGAGCAGTTCACTTAATGTCCCAATGCCCCAAGCAATCTTCTAAAACAAAAAATTCCAGAGCATTTGCCATCTGCATTGGTAGAGGGAGCTTTTTAACCAAGTCTTCCATATGCCAATAAAATCACAACAAAATGTTATATTTATAAATATTATGCCTATATGTATGTGTGTGTTTATGTTTATAGAGATAGCTATGCATAGGTGAGTAAAATTGCATAAAGATATAACTTGACTAATGGTCTGTTTCCTTGTCACTTATTACAGTGTGTTTAGTTGGATTCTCTAATGGTTTCCCTACTCTCCCTACAGATTTGGACATATCAATGTGCTTCACATACTGTTGGAAAATGGGGCAGATGTTAACGCGCAGAACAGACTGGGGGCAAGTGTGCTCACGATGGCTTCCAGAGGTGGTCATCTCAGCGCAGTTAAGCTCTTATTGGAAACAGGGGCCTTCGTTGACAATTATGACCATTTTAACCACAGTGTGCTTGAGGAATGCAACAGTGGGGACCTGCCAGACGTAACTGCCCTGATGATAGCTGCCCAACATGGACATGAGGCAGTGGTCCACCTCTTAGTGGAGTGGGGAGCTGATGCCAATTACAGCGTTAAGACTATGGGTTGGAGTCCGCTGATGTTGGCAGCTCTTAATGGGAGAGTGAGTGTGGCTCAGCAGCTGGTGGACAAAGGAGCTAACCCTGACCATGTCAATGTGCTGGAGAAGACCTCTTTTGAAATTGCACTTGATTTCAAACATAAGGAAATGATAGACTATTTGGATTCTGTTACAACTGTTAGACCCAAAACAGGTAAGGGTCTTTATCCTCTTGATTTTGTTTGTTTGTTTTGCACAGAAAAGCAAGGGAAGTACATGTGGGTCTAGTTGATAGCATAATGGAGTAGAAGAATCACAGGACTGGACTTGAAGATGTCGTGTGGATGAGTAGTCAGAATTCAAATTATAGCAGTAACTAGGAGTTTTTGTACCTAGGGAGCAATGAGGTGGCATAGTGGATAGAGTACTCGGCTTGGAATCAGGAAGACTCAATTTCATGAGTTCGAATCAGGCCTCAGACACTTACTAGCTGTGTGACCCTGGGCAAGTCACTTAACCCTGTTTGTTTTAGTTTCCTCATTCATAAAATGAGCTGGAGAAGGAACTGGCAAACCACCCCAGTATCTTTTCCAAGAAAACCCCAAAATGGAGTCACAAAGAGTTGGCCATGACTGAAATGACTGCACAACATCAAAATGTGCACCCAGGGCAAATGCATGTGGGTGGTTGGGGAGGGCATAAAACAATCCAAATATAGTTACAGTTGTTCTGGGAGAAGGAGTAACCTATCCCCTTTGAGAGGCTGGCCCTTGACCCTGTGGGAATTAGAGGAAAAGTGAACTCCAAGAAAGAGATACCATGGCAACGGTATACTGAGGTGGCAACTATTGCACCATGTAGAGGGCACAGGTCAGCAGAGGAACATGAAACTGTGCATGGAGATGGTGGTTGCCATGGAGAGGAAGGAAGACCCATTCAACACCTCCCCCCTGCCCAGCTAATTATAGCTCTGGTTTTCTAGATTTCGCTTTGTAAGGCTAATACTTAAAGAGCTCTTCATTTAATTTCTAGCTACAATACTTGTATTTCAAGTAAGTGTCCACAAAATAGATGGTGGTGCCTGGACTATAGTTATATATTTGAAATAATTTTATTTGCATAGGTACAAGTAATTGTATCAAAAGTCTTTCAGCTACTCACTATTAAAACCTCAAAACAATTACTCATTGTTAGAGTAAAAATCTGATATATATATATAATTTAAAACAGGAGTTCAAGAAATGCAAACACTTAGGAATAGGTACATTTCTCCCTAGTCTGTGCTTAAACAACACCAACATTCTGTTAACTCTTCTTATTCTTTAGTCTATTGTGGTTTTCTTCAGGTTTAAGTGGATCTAACTCACTCTGAATCTTTATTGCCCTGTCCACTAACCAGTCTTGGCAGATGTTAAAACCCTGAAGTCTTTCTTCTCCTGTTACACAAACAGTGTTAATGAAAGGTCCTTGAAAAATTCATCTTTCCCATACCCTCTACTCTGAGCACTCAGGGTACCCGAATCTGCCTTCTTCATACTTAAAAAGAAGCAGAATGAAAAAAAAAAAGATTTCTACATGAATATTGCTTCCCAAACAGGAGGAAATTTTCTGTCTGCCTTTTTTTTCTTTTCTCTTCATGATACCTTCCTGACTTTCAGTTCAGATCTCTATACTCACATGTATATAATTTTTTTTTACAGTTTACAGTGTTTTCCTCATAACACCCTTATCAAGTAGATAATTAATGTATTATATTGTCATTTTACAGATAATGTGACCTAATTTCAGAGAGATTCAATTACTCCCTTGAAGGCAGGTATCAGGACTCCAGCCCAGATCTTGTGTTTCTGAGTTCATTGCCCTTTCCCCTATGGCCCACATTCATTCTAATTCCTAATTTTTCCTAAAAGTAATCCATGATATTTTTGTTTTTATATTCAACTAAATTAAAATTTGATTTTCAGAATTTTTAAATGTTCATTGAGAAAGGAATCGATGTACAGTTATGAACTGGAGTATTCTATGTGAGGCTGTTAAGCACATGACAAAGATCATCAGTACTAACATGGTGTTAAAAGTATGGAAAGAAGAGGCTATTTTTTTAAAGTGTACATTGGAAAATATTGTTTCTTTTTTTAAAAAATTCTGAACTTAAGTAAAACAAGCCTTTCCATAACATAGTAAAATAAGGGAAAAAAAGGTTACATATAAAACTGCAAATGTTTTTTTCTTTTAAATACATAATAAAGTTATCATGTAATTTCTTTCCCTCCTGCCCCTCCCTGCCCTAGAGATGGCTACCATTAGAGTCAAATATATGTGTGGGTATACATACGTACATATGTGTGTGTGTGTGTTTCTTTATCTATCTGTGGAACCACACTATGCTTACTTCTATTTATTAGTTCTCTCTCTGGATGCAGGTAGTATCATCCTTCATAGACCTTTTGTATTTAAAGTTTTTATAATGATCAAAATGACCTGGTTACTCAAAATTGCTCTTAACAATATTGCTAGTACAGCATACAACGTTCTTTAGGAGGAGGCTATTTTAATGATTCTTCTTAGCCTGGCATTCAAGACTTTCCAAAATCTGATTCAACAACAGACAACATCCCAACCTAGAATATCTTCTCTCTCTGCCTATCCAAATTCTGTCCATCCTTCCTAGTCCACTTCAAACTAAACAAATTCCTTGGAGTCTTCCTGTACCACATAATAGACTTTCAAATACTCTTAGTGCTGTATTCTGTCAAGATCTTTTCATAGTCTGTCTCTGTAAGCCATTGTTTCAGCTTTCCTTTCTAGAGCCATCTGCAAATCTGAGATGCATGTATTCTCTGCCTTGAACTAAGTCATTCACAAACAATGCGCTAAACAGTGCATTGACCAAACCCAAGCCATCTCTGTGGCATTTCACTAAGACTTCCTTCCAGGCTGACATCTGACCGTAAATGACTCCCCTGCTGTGACTATCCATATGCAAAGATTAGGCATTTAACCAGTGTTTCTTGAGTTGAATTGAACCAGTACCATATCTTCTTTGATGTACTATTGTCTTTCCTCTCCATCTTTTCCATAAGAATAATGTGAGAGACTATCAGATTCTTTACTCAAATCTAGGTAAATGGGACTTAGAGAATTTCATTGATCTGCCAGTTTAAAAAAGTCTACCAGAGAAGAAAATGAGGTTAGTCTGGTACAACTGGTTTGGGTGAAGTCCTGCTGTCTTGGTGATTACCACTTCATTATCTCGATATTTACTAACCACTTTTTAATAATATGTTTTAGAATTTTGCTGGGAATTAAAGTCAAGCTCATCAGCCTAAGGACTTCTTTAGTCTTGTGGCATTTTCCCATTTTTCTACTCCGTCATATATCACTAAAAGTGGTTCACCTTCAGGATTATTCCTACAACCCTGAGAGATAAAATAAGTAGCTGGGTACTCAACCTGCTAGTGTAAGCTGGGAGAGTGAGTGGTGAGCCTGGCTGGGCTGTTTAGAGATCGTAAGCAATCTAGTTTCAGAAAAGGAAATTGAGCTAGCTGTAAATTAATAACTAAAAGGTTGAGAGAGGAACTCTTCCACATGAATTTTCAGGAGAATTCTGCCAATCTTGTAAGCAATTATTATACATGAACACTTTTATATAAGTTGAGCTGCTATGCCTACATATTTTTGAGGGTAGCTGAAGCTAGAAATTCTACTTTCCCTTTTTTCTCTCAGTCTTTCAAATTCCCTTTTACTTTTTGTATGGGTAGTCCCTCCTAGGATTTTACATACTAGATGGCCCTAGCTAGCATCAAGTAAACAAAGCTGGCCCTTTAACAAAGTAGGGTTTTTTCCTACCGCAGGAAGAATGAGAGTCTTGGGGAGGCTTGAGGGGTGATTGGACCAGAAAATGCTTGTGAGAAATAACACCTGATTGTTGGCTGTGGAGGACTGCTGAGCTCTCCTTGCCTTGTCTGGACATTCTCAAGTGTTTCCTGACCACCTGATGATTATGGAATATCCTTTTAACTTTGAAGCTGCCTCTTTTTGATTGTTAATCAGTGAAATGGTTTTTAATTGCTTAAAAGAACCAGTGATTCAGTAAACCTGTTATTTTAGAGTCCTTGAATTCAGTTCATTTGAGCCTCGTGATGTGAAATCATCAAGGTGCTTATGTACTTTTTCCTGGTTTGGGATTTCAACAGCCCATCCATCATTTTTGTTTTTTCCATTCCAGTCCAAAGATTATTCTCTTTGGCAGAATTGAGGCTTCTTATTGATATGATAAAGGACATCCTTAGCACAGTCCTTCCTCATTGTCCTATATCCATGCTGAACATTTGATCCTATCTCTTGTTTTGTGATCTTTCTGGCAGTATAGCTAATATATTTTTTGTTGTCCTGTGTTCACTTGAGAAATTGATTAGGAGGGTCGAAACTGAACTAAAATTCAATAGGAGAAGTAAGCCCTCGAGGGAAGAGAGGCTATCAAGAATAAAACTCTGAAGATACAAGCAAAAGTGAATCTGATATTTAGGAAATAGGAGTTGCCAAAAGAGATTAGTGTCCATACACAGGGAATTCATCAACCAATTTATATTTTAGAAAAATGTACAAAAGGGTGTTGCTGCCCATCCGCTGTTGCTAATTAAACTTTTATCTCCTTAAAAAAAGACAAAGAAAAGAATGAATATAAATGGATACTATGGTTCAGAAAAGAGCATTAGGGGTACTGAACCTCCAGATAAAATGAGATTGTTGAATACTAAGGAAAACCAGACAAGTATTACAGGATTAAAAACAAGCAAACAGACTTCTATTTGGGAAAAGAAAAAGATCAAAGATAAGTGGATGGGATGATGTTGAAGGATGACAGAACTAAAGCATAAAAACCTTATACTTGGGTTCAGAAAACAAACTTTGCAAGTTTGGAGATGAGGTGGAGAGAGGCATGGCAAGATAGCAGCTTACCTAAAAAAATGTTTTTTTTTAAATAGAGTGAAAACTCAGTATGACTTACCAACACAGTGTGGCAGACCCAAAGGGTAATATAATTTTGAACATATATAAGGGAAAATACAATTTATAACATAATTTTGACCTGTGTAAAGAGAAGTGATAGTCCTACTGACTCTGCTTTGGTCAAATTTCATCTGGAGTCCATTCTGAGCACTATATTTTAAAAAGGAAAGCAACCAAAGACAGTGACCAAAATGGAGAATTTCCCAGTCATAGCATACATGAATCAATTGAAGGGAGAGGCAACGTGTTGTGAGGAACCAGCCCTGGAACCTGGAAGACCGGGGGTCAGGTCCCTATTCTCACATATATGGGCTGTTGGACCCTGGCAACCTTTAAATGATCCAGGCAGTTCTCTAAAACTATCATTTACAGAATAAGTAGTGATCTGCACTAGTAGAAAGAGTTTCCTCACTAGGAATTGCCTATAACATGAAATCACAGGTCCAGGACAAAAACAAACAAATGAAAAAAAAAATAAAAACAAGCTAAAGTAATTGGGGGTGTTTCGCCCAGGGGAGAAGAGGGCACTTACAAGTCTTTAAATATTTGAAAGGCTACGATCTATTAGAGTGTGGTCCATGGACCCCTGGGGGTCCCTGAGATGCTTTCAGATGGTCCTCATATCAGAACTACTTTCATAATAAACCAAGATGTTACTTACCTATTAAAATACCCCTCCATTTCCCAGTTACTTATGTATAAGGCCACATTTTCTTCGTATACTTCAACATTATGCAACAGATTGAATGCAGGATCACATATGGAAATCTAGCTGTCTTCTGTTGTCAGACATTAAAGAGATTTGCAAAAAAAAGCCAAATGTCATTCTTTTTGCTAATTTTTGTTATTTTGTCAATAGTTATTTTCCCTTTAAAATGTTATATTAATATATAATGGATTTATTATTATTTTAAATGAGTTGATAAATATTTAAAAATTTTATCCATTTTAATTTAGAATACAGTGAATATCAACATCTTGGAGAAGATGGCAAATCACTCCAGTGTCTTTGCCAAGAAAACCCCAAGTGGAGTCACAGAGAGTCAGACACAATTGAAATGACTGAACGGCAGCATTAACAATCAAATTTAGATATAACCCACATAAACAAAAGCTCTTTGGGGTTCCTCAGTTTTCGGGAATGAAAATGGGTCCTGAGACCAAAAAGTTTGAGAACTACTGTATAAGAGGGATTAGGCTTGAATTTAGCGGGTAGAACTAGATGTACAGAATAGGGATTGTAGACTTGAGGTAAGGAAAAGATATTTTTTAAAAAATGCTAGTCCAAATTGAGTGGAATGTAGTAGTGGGTTCTTTCTCACTAGCGGACTATGAGTAAAGGCTGGACAACTACTTGTTGGGAATACTGCAGAGTTTCAGATGTGGGTTGGTCTAGATATCATCTTCTAAATATGAACTTCTAGGAGGTTCTATAATCCGCATTTGTTTGTACCTCTATCTGTGGGTAAGGACTGAACTGTCAGAATGATCGGAATCCCAGAGAAGGCCATCTAATCTAAAGCATGAATCCTATCTACAACGAATCAAAGGGTTATCCAGACTGTTTGAAGACCGCCATTGACAGAGAACTCACTACCCATCCAGGCATCCTTTTTATAATTGTTAGGAAAATATATTAAACCCAACTCTATCACCTTACAGTGTCTTGCCATTCATCTTTGTTCCTGTTTTAGGAGCTAAGTGGCTTAAGACTAATCCATCTACATTTTAAGAAGCCACAGGTTTGGATTTTCCATACTTGCCGTAATGATCATGTAAAAAGAAAGAATGTGACTGAAGAAGCCTAGTGAATGGCCCTCTTTGTTGGTGGCCCTGGGCCCTTCAGATTGCACACAGAATGATTCACTGGAAGTCCACCCCAAAGAAGTACACCAGAACCTCCTCCCTACTCCCCTGGCAGAGAAAACCTCGAAATTGTTAGGGAGAGCCCCGTGCTACAGAAAAACGTGAACCTGCTGATGAGGGAGGCACTAGTTAGTGAAATAGGACTCTTCTGAAACATTAAAATCGCCTTCAAATTTTATTTCCAGAATGGACAAAATCACTAATCATACTTTAGATATGGCTAAGAAAAAGGTTGCTTTCTAGAAAGAGCTTATATGTAAAATTATACTCTATTATTTTGAATTCTCTATTATGTTAAATTGTTCTGATTTTAACATTTTTAGTCTAAATGTTTTGTTTGTTCAGATGAAGAGAAAAGACGGCCTGATATTTTCCATGCTTTGAAAATGGGTAAGTGCTTTGGAAAGTACTTTTACATGTATGTCTGTATAAATGTATGCATGCATGTATGGTTACATGCATGTGCACATGTATAAAATGTTGGGTTAGTTTTTAGTATTTCAGCCACCTTTTTTTGCCACCAGATGGCATATTCATGCAAATAAAGACACTATTAAGGGAACTGTAATTGCTTTTCAGAAATGTGAACAGACTAAAAAAGTGGGTTGACTTTACAAGAAATGTATAGTAACATTCTTATTTCTTAGGATGCTAGGTGGATGGGCAGATTGGACAAATAAATATGGGAAAATAAGAGATTGCTTGTGTGTATACAGAGTAATAATAATAGCTAGAACACTTTATAATTGTTTTCTCATTTTATCCTCACAGCAGCTCTGGGAGATAGGTAGGAGCTATTATGATGTGCATTTTTCAGATGGGAAAGTGAGGCAATCAGAGGTTAAGTGACTTGCCCAGGATCACATAGCTAGAAAGTATCTGAGGTCAAATTTGAACTCAAGTCTTCCTGATGTCAGGTTCAAAGCTTATATCCGCTCTGCTACCTGGATTCCTCCATATATAATATAAACTATAATGATAATGATAGCTAGCATTTACATGGTGCTCTAAGATTTGCAAAGCAGTTTACAAATATCTCATTTTATCTTCAAAGGTAGCCCTAGAAAGTAGGCATTATTAATATTACTCTGTATATAAACTATGTGCTTATGTTTTTGCAGAGTATTCATTTAAAAGATATCTAACCTCCATATGCAACGTTATTCTATTTCCAGGAAACTTTCAGCTTGTTAAAGAGATTGTAGATGAAGATCCCATCCAAGTGAACATCACTAATGGGGATGGAGCCTCACCCCTGATGTTAGCAGCTGTCACTGGACAGTTGCCTCTTGTGCAGTTGCTTGTTGAGAGAAATGCGGATGTTGACAAGCAGGATAATGTTCATGGATGGACAGCATTAATGCAGGCCACCTACCATGGGTAAACTGCTTTTGTGAAGAACTGCAGCTCTAATTTTCTTTCTATAGAGCTAAATGCAATAAAATTTCTTCTTATATTGAATCAGACATGTCTGGATTTGGCATCTTCTTCAGGAATGTTGGGGCATTCATGATGTGGAGCCAGCATGCTATAGTAGAGGAAGCACTGGAGTCAGAATGAGAAGACCTGAGTTCAAATCCTGAATCTATTAGTCGTTCACTATATGATTTTGGGAGAGTTATTTAACCTCATCAGGTCTCAGTTTCTTGATCTGTAAAATGAAGGACTTGGATAAAGTCATCTCTGAGTTCCTTTTCTAGTTAGAAATCTCCTAAGCATAAGTCTGGGAGAAAAATGAATGCAGTCACAAATTGTGTGTGTGTGTGTATGTGTGTGTGTGTGTGTGTGTGTGTGTGTTTCAAAGTAGACTTGCTATTTCATTAACATAGAGAACTGCCTCTGGAATGGCAGATCAGTATCAGCTTTTCAACTTATAAAGCTGCCTGGGACCCTGCGATCCAAACTGACTTATCCAGAGTCACCTAGTTAGCATGTATCAGAGGTTGGCATGTCTCTTGAGTCCAGATTTTCCAGACCTCTATCTACTATGACCCACTGTCTCTTGTTATATTATTAAACTTTACTTCATCCTGAGGCAATTTTTATACCCCACTTGATCTGTAGATTTCTATTACTCTTTCACAGAATTTTATCCATATCCATAAGCAGTCACTGAGTGGAGAATTTTTTTTGGTTGAAAGTGTTATATTACAAGGCACTAATATAATGGGTTCATAAATGGGTGATTTAATTGGATTTTTCACATTTAAAGTAGTAACATTCTCTGTGTTTAGGGACTCTGAGCACTGGTGGAATGATTTGGGTAGTAGTTCACCATCATCACTATCTAGAAATGGTCAGGGAGTGCATTCAAGTCAGACTTTCAGCAAGCATATATTAAACATTTACTATGTGCCAGGCGCTGAGTTAAGCACAAGAGATAGGAAAAAAACCAATCCCTGTTCTCAGGGTACTCAAAGTCTAATGCAGGGAGACAGCATGCCAACAGCTGTGAAAACACAAGATATAGATGGGAAAATCACAGAGGGTGGATGCTAGAATTAAGGGGGATGAGGAGAGACTTCCTGAAAAAGACAAGATTTTATCTAGCACTTGAAGGAAACCAGGAGACAGAGATAAGGAAGGAAGAGAATTCCAGCCAGGCCTAGGGGACAGCCAGTGAAAATGCCCAGAGTCAGAAGATGGAGTGTCTGTGTGAGAATCAGAAAAGAGGCTGATATCATGGGATCAGAGAGTATATACTGAGGAAGAAAGTTGGAAGAAGACTGAAAAGTAGGAGGGGGCCAGATTCTGAGGGGCTTTAAAGCTAACTTACATATTTAATCTGGAGTTTATTAAATGGGGAGGGAGGTGTGACATAGTCAGACCTATGCTTTAAGAAGATCAATTTTATAGCCGGGTAAAGGATGGACTGGATTAGGATGGGACTTGAGGCAAGGAGACCCGCTAGACTCATACCTCTGCATAAACACATCTTAGAACTGGAGGAAATTCCAAGGCCATGTGGTATCCTAGATTCCTAACTCAGAAGTTAAAAAGATCTGTCTTTTGTCACTCTTTGGGCAGTGCCTTGGCCCTTTCCTTCTTTAGTATGGAAATTAAAGGCTATTATCAGAAGAATCTGTGACTAGGAGGAAAGAAGGCTTGGTTAGTTACTAGGCAGGAGGGATAATTAATAGCTTTTGTGTTCCCCTGGTGCCCCTACAGCGTCAAGATAGTTACAGGAAAGCAATAGTTTGGGCCCCTCCTGTGGCAGATTTATAAAAGAATTTCCATTAGTCAGGAATTAATGGACTGCAATTTTGTACTGTTAGAGTATTTATTTCAATCAGGTCATAGGTTTCTTAGACTATTGGAATAAATTAAAGCCATCAAATATAATTAGATTTAAATAATATAAGAGATCTCCTATACAAGGGTAGTAAGCATTCACTTGCCCAACAATCATTTATTAAATACCTACTATATGCGATCCACTGTGTTCTGGTTATAAAGACAGACATGATGACATCTCTGTCCAAAGTGACACTTTGTAAATTTCCAATGAATTGTGCTAATTGTAATAATATAGAGAATGGTCTTTCCAAACATTCTATGTGTTGAGTTACAGTGAATGCTACTGTATCTCTAGTAACTCAGGAAAGGATCAGTTTTATACTCTTAAAAATGTGACTCTTGTTTTGTTTTGAATAGGAATAAAGAAGTTGTTAAATATCTGTTAAATCAAGGAACTGATGTTACTCTTCGGGCAAAAAATGGATATACCGCTTTTGATCTGGTCATGTTGCTGAATGATCCTGGTATGTTATTACTGAAATGTTGTCCTTAATTAAATATATATTTACTTAATTATTCCAAATTAATTTCTTCAATGTAATTAATCAGTAAATGTTTAAACATTGGGGATACAAAAAGAGGTAAAAGACAATCCTTGACCTCAAGGAGCTTACAATCTAAGGTGCCAGACAACCTTCAAATAAATATTTACAAAGCATGGCATATATAGGATAAACAGAAAATAATTAACAGAGGAGAGTATTGGAATTTAGAGGGGTAGGGAAGGCCTCCTATAGAAAGTAGGATTTTAGTTGGGACTTAAAGGAAGCCAGGGAGGTCAGGAGGTGGAGCAGAAGAAGGAGAGTATTCCAGGCGTGGAGAGCAGCTAAAGAGAATGCCTACAAGCTGTCTTCTTGGTGGAACAGCCAGGAGACCAGCGTCACTGAATGGAAGCATATGTATTGGGGAATAAGAGGTAAGAAGACTGGAAAGGCAGGAGAGGCTAGGGTATAAAAGGTTTTGTATTTTGTACTTTGTATTTTGCATTTTATATTTGATCCTGGAGGCAATAGGGAGGCTCTGGTATTTACTGAGTGAGGTTCTAGGGGGACTGAAGGGAGTAAGGGGTTGTCATTATCAGACCTGTGCTGTAGGAAAACTTCTTCAGTGGCTGAATGAAGGTAGATTGGAGTGAGGAGGGACTTGGGACAGGCACATCCACCATCAGGTTGTTGCAATAATCCAGGTATAAGGTGATGAGGGCAGAGTTTTATATGCCTAAATTTTTAATTGATGAAGAAGACCTTAAGAATTTTTATTTTCAACTATATTTTAGTTATGCTTTTGCTCAAAGTTAGTTGTAATTTCATTGACCTAATTGATCAGGTGACATCCTGGTGTACTAAAGAGAGCCCTGGGCTAGGAGTCAGGAAGACCTGGGTTCCAGTCCTGCCTGTGACCCTGTGCAAGCCATTTTAACTCACCTGACACAACCTTCTAGGATTTAAAAGGTAACATGGTATAGTAGAAAGGACATTGGTTCTGAAACCAGAGGACTTGGCTTCAAATACTACCTTTGATAGGACATCCCAAAAGGTCTTGGACTCATGATAATGTTTAGACGTAAAATGTCTTCTTTTGCATTTATAGATACAGAACTTGTACGGTTGTTGGCATCAGTCTGCATGCAAGTCAATAAGGACAAAAGTAAGTCCATCAACCAGTCGTCTTTGCCCCATTCCAGGATTAGACAATCCTTGAGTGTCCCGGTGTTGCCAGATGACAGAGGTGGATTGAAGGTTTGCCTTTTTCCTTTCTTACTAGTAAGGAATATACCATGTGTCGCTAAATGGTGAAGCTATGATTAGCCATAACTTGGTTATCCAGTATGCATTGCCCAACAAAAGAGAAAAGAGTGTGTGTAACTGGTAGACTTTTGCTTTGGGCTTGTTTTCTTGCATTAAGGATCCTTTTAAGAGGCAGCATTTCATAGAACAACCTTTTTTCCATAGCAAGCAGTTGGATCTTTCTGGAGAAATTGAAAGCACTGTGTTTACTATTTGATTATCTGTGGTCTCTATTTCCCCATTTCTTTGCATTATAGTCAGGAGTATACTGTAGTCACTGAAGAATCAGCACTTACATATTCTTCTGTGCGGGGTCCCCTACAAAAATGTGAGCTATGTTCACTAAGACCTCACTTATCCAGAGGTCAGCCAGTTACCAAGTTTTTATGAAGCACCTACTATGTGCCAGGCTCCTAAGGGATAGGGATACAAACAAAGGCAAAAAAAACAAAAACAAACATAACCCTGCTCTCAAGAAGCTCACATTTTAACAGGGGTAATAACATACGAACAGCTTTGTATGTACAAGACATATCCAGGGCAAATTGGAGGCAAGCTGAGGGATGGAAGGCACTAATAAAGGGGATCCAGAAAGACTTCTTGCAGAAGGTGTGAATTTTTGAAAGAAGCCAGGCAAAGCCAAGAAAGGAGAGCATTCCAGGCCTGGGAGGTGGTCAGTGAGAATGCCCAGTCAAGAGATGGAGCGTCCTGTTTGGGGAACTGCAGGAAAGACACTGGATATGGAAGGGAATTACGTGTTAGTAGATTGAAAAGGTAGGAAGGGTCCAAATTATGAAGGGCTTTAAAAACCTAGGATTTTATATTTAATCCTGGAGATGCTTAACAACTACAACACATTTCAGTTGTGCTTCATGATAGGCAAAGCACTTTCCTTGCCACAAACCTAAGGAAATTGAGACTGAGAATGCAAATGCATTGTTTCAGGTAACATAGCTGATAAGTATCAGAGCCAGAACTCGAAACCAAGTTAAGGGATCATAGATTTGGAGACAGAACCTTAGAGATTAAACCACCCAGTTTTCTTACAAATGAAGAAACTGAGGCCTCCAGAGGTTAAGTGAAGCATCCAGGGTCACAAAGGAAGTGGCAGAACCCAGAAAGTTTTTATTCTAAGTCCAAGACTTTTTTATATATATATATATATATATATGTGTGTGTGTGTGTGTGTGTGTGTGTGTGTGTATGTGTGTATGTATATATATGTATATATACATATATATCCCCTTTGAAAAAGTAAAGTATGTAAAGATATGTTTCTAAAAGATTCTCTTTAAAAAAGAGTAAATAAAAAAAAGTTTTGACACTTGAAAGGGCACCTCCGTTTGTCAGGTAAATACTCTACTGGAAAAACTTCCCATAAACGTGCTGGGTGTCCGAGGGAAGCTGACCTGTAGTTCAGAAAGATTACCTGTGAATAATTCACATACACAAAGTTGGGAGTTAATTCTGTTAATATTCTCTAGATGATCTAGACCATCACTGTTTGGAGAAAATTATTTCATCCAAAGTGAGGTCTGTTCTATTTTTTGGTGTTGTCTAGACTTGCGGTTTTTATCATTATAGGGAACCCCTGGTGAGGAGGGCCCCTCACCAATGTAGAGGGAGACTGTCTTGTTATTTCTAGTCTTAGATCTCTTCCTGGGGCACTGAGAGGTTAAATGACTTGCCCAGGATCACACATGCTGTATGTGCCAAGGGATGGACTTGAACAAACCAAGTCATTAAGGCTTTGAGGTCCGGTCTACCTACTAACACCACACTGTCTCTATGCATCTGTTCTGTATCCCTGAGAATTCTGTGTAACTTGTGGTATTCTTTACAGAGACTAAAAAAAGGTTCATGAAACAAAGTGTAAATGGGTCAAAAGATACCTAAGATTTTTCTGAACAGAAGAGATTGGAGACAATGATTATTTATGGGAGAAAAAATAGGGAAGAGGATGAAAACCTGATTAGATATCAGACTGAAGAAACCCTGATTGTTAAACATTTAGAAAAAAGAAATCAAGTCAAAAAAGTTGAAAGGTAGTCTTAAAATTTAGCCAAATGTCCCAAGAGGAGATTGTTAGAAAAAAAGAAACAAAATTGATAAACCAATTTCAATTCTAGAGAGTCTTCCTACATACTGTGCTAGATTATTTGAAGCCTACACTCCAGTTTGACAATCCAAGCCTGCTCTCAATACATATCTGATAAATATGAGCGTACCATTATGCCATGACTTTATAGACAACTTTTGCAAACTGAGTTTGCTTGAATTTATAGTTTTTTATTGCCAGGCAAATACTTTGAGTAAACATGAATCATCTCTTATGACTCTTTCCCCTCATTTGCCTTTGTTTCAAAAATTAAGATTATTCAGTTAATTTAATGAATATATAATAAATACCTTCTGTGGTTCAGATACTGTACTAAGGACTAGGAATATAAAAACAAAACATTGTACTGGGAAGATCCAACTCATACACAAACAAGGAAATAGGTTATCTGAGAAGGGGTTATCTTGACAATGATAGGAGGAAAAATGGGGTGAGGGAGAATGAGAATGAACCTGAATGGATAATATTAAGTTGAAATACTGACACTGGACCACTTATCATAAAAACTGAAAAATGACCTTTAACTAGTAGCTAAGGGAGTCAGAGAAGACATCATGTAGAAGGTGGCGACAGAACAGTCCTTTATATGAAAATATAGTTTTCATCTGTCTGCTAATTTCGGCAGAGTCTATTCCAAATCTGAGAGACAGCCTCTATTAAGACTTGGAGAAGGCAGAAAGATTGCTGAGTTTGGACATTTATGTTATTAGATGGAAAAGGGAACCAAAGAAAAGGATTCTCCTAAAATGAATGAAAGTGGTCTTTGCTAGGTATTATTGGAGATATCTCTCTTACCATCTGTTGTTCTAGAAAACTTACAGGATGTAATTTAATTAAGTGGAAACAAGCTACCTCCAGCTTCCAGCATATCTATTACCTGATAGGGACTTTTTTCCCCATGAGTTTTGACTCCAGACTATGAGACCTATCTGTGCTGCAGCTAAGTTGGGTACTTTGGAGGAGAAAAATAGAAAAAAAAAATGTCCTACAAATCCCTCCCATTATCCCCATGACCAGCCTAATCTTGGTTTTCTCTGTGGGGGAAGCCTATTTGGGGACCTTACATTTCTTCCTGTAGGTTTTATCTTTTAAAATTTTGTATAGAAATACTAACCAATTTAGTTAGTGAATTATTGAAGGAAGGCAGGACTTGGCACAGTCTGAATCGCCTGTATTCATTATTTTAAACACCAGTTCACTGATTTCATTATTGTGTTTATACTGGGTAGCAGACATAGGACCCAAAATATTACACCTCTGCTAAACTGTAATCTCCTTGAGGCCATGGGCTGCTTTTTATCTTTGTATTATATTCAGCTCTTAGCACAATGTTCTGCACACAGTAGGCACTTAATAAATGCTTGTTGCAATTGTTGATTTAAGATTAACCCTTGGGGAGAAGAATAGAGACATTTCTTTAGGTTTTTCAAAGAAAATACAATATTCTCATTCTAGTCCTGGCTCTCTCTTAGATTTAGGGTCGGAAGACACCTTGAAATTCATCTAATCCAACCGCTCATTTTACAGATTGAAGATACTGAAGTTCAGCTAGGTGGCATGCTAGGTGGATAGAGTGGTGGGCCTGGAGTCAGGAATACTCATCTTTCTGAGCTCAAAGCTGACCCCAGACACTTATTAGCTGGGCAAGTCACTTAACTCTGTTTGCCCCAGTTTCCTCATCTTTAAAATGATATGGAGAAGGAAAAGGCAAACCACTCCAGTATCTTTGACAAAAAAACAAACAAACCCTAATGGGATCACAAAGAGTCAATCAGGACTGAAAACAGCTACATAACAACAAAATTCAAAGGAATTAAGTGACTCATCACCTAGGCAGTATGTAGTAGAGCAGGTATTCAGACTTGCGTTTGCTGCCTCTGAATCCATGGTTTTTTATTCTACACCATAAATGTCATGGAATTTTTCTGGTCGTCCATTTCTGCATTCCTAAAATAAGTCTTACATCTTCTTTGCCTACTTCAGATAGTTACTGCATAGATCAGCAGAGATAGTATAGGTAAAGTGTATTATTTCAAATCTTTAAAATTACTGTCTCTAATGAAGCAATAGCTGAAGGGAAAAATATGAACATATAGCTAATCTGATTGTAGGCTAACCAAGTTTTTATTGGATGCCCCTTCCTCAGTCATGGTGGAATAGAATGTCCAACAGATTTCGAAAGCTCAAGTTGACCCAAACGTTACATCGGGGGCTTTCCAGTAATCATCCTGTGCCTTTCACCGATGAATCTGAACCATCCCTGGATTCTACAATGAAAGCAATTCCCCAGGATGAGACAAGAAATTCTGGAATTCCTGACATTGTTACCCAAAGCAAGGACACTGGTAAAGTAAAAACTGTGCAATTGAATAGACTATTTCCCCTCACTGGTCTAAGATTGACTATCATTATTGAAATTCAGAGGAAATTTAAAAAAATAAGTGTGAGTCTTGTTCCTATCATTCAAAGAAGAGAAATATTCCTTAAGGAGCTGAACCAGAGAGAAGACTTGGAAGGAAACAAGATAGCTGTCATCCAAGTATTTGAAGAGAAATGATCAAGCTTGCTCTCCTTGATTGTAGAGGGAAGATTAGGAACAGTAGCTGGACTTCCAGAGACAGCTTTGGGATTGACATAGGAAAATAAAATCTTCCTAATAATTAGAGCTACTCAAAGTCTTGGGATTTGGGATGCCTCAGAGGAGAATACGGATTCCCTCTTTGATCTCTTCAGGTAGAGGCTAATTGATCAGTCACTGAGAATGTTGTAGAAAGGTTTTGGTCAAGTACGTATGAGACTAAATGGACTCTTGAGGTCTCTTCCAGTTCATAGTTTGGTGATTCTGTGAAAATCCCTAGGTATTTTTCCTATGGATTTTATAGCCATGACTGCCCCATGTTGTACTTGTGGGGTTGGTTTTTTGAAACCAGTTATAACACTTTATATTTTTTACTGTTGATATCTATCTTACTTTTAGCCCATTACACCAACCTATCAAAATCTTTTGATATTTAATTCTGTTATATGGTGTATTAAGTTATCTATCCCATTATCATTTACACACTTGATGAATGAACCATGAGTGCCTTCAATGAAGTGTTAGACAAAAATACTGAACAGAATAAGGCTGAAGAGGAAGCCATGGGGCTTACCAGTAGAAATATATCTCCTGGTTTACAGTCATCTATCAGACAATATGGTTTAGTCAGTCAAGTTCAGACACACCTGAATGATCACCTGTCAGAGCCTTTTTACAAAAGACTCTTGCCTTGTGCATGAGGTTGGACTAGGCCCCCTTTGCTAACCCTGAGGTACTATGTTCCTTGGTGACCCTATTGCCATATATGTAATGCTGTATTTCCTAATTTACTTTTGGAAATGTCAAAAAGATTTATTAAAATTTTAGATGCTTTTTTCAGTTAAGAAATTGAATATTATTAAAGAGCTAAAAATCTAAAAGTGAGTTTTTTCAGAATTAAAAAACTGAGGCTTATACTTTCATTCATATTAAGTCCCAGGGATATTGATCATCAAGTTTCTGAATATATCTATTTTGCTTCTCAGGTACTACTAATACAAGGATAGAAAAAGAAGATACTTTATTGACAACAATGGTAAGTATTTGGAAATTATTATGTATTTCATATTAATTTTCTCCATTATGGAACTCAGCACTGAAATGGACTGATGCTTAAAGGTTCCTAGCATCAGGCAGCACCAGACCCCAGTAGAAGGTAGACCAGTGAGGCCCTGTCTGTCTTGCCTATCATTTCTCATAGTCTTTTCATCTTTAGCTTCAAAGCTTGTTATTACTACAACATGGGCTGAGAAGCTACTTGTGGGTCTTATTTTGCAATCCATTTCTTTCCCATCTCTCTTTTTCTCTTTTCTCTCTCTATCCCCTTACTCTAAATACTTTCTCCATTTATCCCTCCCACTCTGCACCTGGGGCTTCCTCACCCTGAAATATCCATCTCTCTAAATGACCTTCTCACCCTTGAAGATCCCTCTGCCATGACAGCTCCTTTTTTCCACTGGTGAGCTCCTCCTGGGGCCACCACTTTATAGGGGTCCAGGCTGGCCAACCTTCATTTCCCTCCCAGCTGTGTTTCTGAGTCTTTGGACTCTCACAGGGTACCTTGAGCCTCTCACCCTTATCCCTTCCCCCTGCCCCAACCTGCACTTTCCATCTCCCTGTTGTGTGTTACATTCCATTAAACATAACTTCCCAAAGTGGGTGATACCGGGCTTGGTCTCAGATGCCGTTGGGGGGATGTTGAATAAAAATAAGGGGATGATGGAAGTATAAGGAAAGAAGAGAAGAGAAGATTTTGAAAAACCTTTCCTATCATCTATTGTGGAACAGAATTAATGGGGATTACATTATTTTCCAAATAAACACAAACAAAATGCAAGTTATAACCAATCAGTGGTCAAGTCCACTGATAGGTCTTACCAAGTGTTGGCAGGCGAGTATGTTGGGTATTATTGGGAAATCCAGTGTGCGTTGGCAGGAATCTGTGCATGTAATGACTTTTATAATACGATCCTCGATGGTTACGAGGCAATATTGTGTCATCGAAATTTCAATGCAGGAAAAAACTCACAAGTTTACTATAAATTATTAAATTGAGGACATGTGATTTTTTAAAAAAGATTTTATATTTTTTTGAAATGATGCAAATTAAAAAAAAAAAAAACAAATGGTTAAAGGATGTAGATTTCCAGAGGGGTGCTGAGTAATTTTTTTTTAAAAGGGGATGGTAAGCCAAGTAAGTTTGGGAACCTCTACACTAGAATGTTATTATTTGTCCTTTGTTATCGAAGAGGGCCATGGCATCATTCCTTGAGAATGTGGATTATCTTTCTTTTTGCTTGTATTTATATACACAGTGCTTGGCACACAGTAAGCACTTCAAAAGTACCTGTGGTCTGCCGTCCCCCATCCTCTCTTTCTCTTTTGATTCTTTTAGTTATTGCTTGTTACATTTGTTGGCCACAGTTTCCTCAGTTTAAACTAGGGATGAAATGAATGTAATGAAAATGTAATGAATGAGATACAGATTTTGCTTTTTGCTATCCTTAAAAATGTTAAAAATTAGATTATTACTTTGAATCTGACTTACTGATTCTTCCTGTACCCCCACCCATGGATTATTGTATATTTTCTAAGTCCCTCTGTTTTGTGGATTATTCAGATTGTTAGATTTGGTTTTAGTAAAGGTTAGAATACTATTTTAATTTTCAATTCAATAAATTCCACATTTATTAAGCACCCACTACATATAAAAGGTAAGAGGCAGGGTGGAAAAGTGGCTAGAGCTGGCTCACAATAAAAAAACCTGGATTCAAGTTTCACATTCTGTTTGGTCCTAGGCAAGTTACTTAAACTCTAAGATTATAAGTGGCAGAGAAAGGACCAACCTGCTTTAGTAGAGGGAGCTTCCTCACCCAACAGTTCCCTTTATAAATGAAATCACAGGTCCAATCCCTATGCGAATACAATATAGAAGATGCGTGCCAGGCTCTGGGAAGACGGGATAAAAGTCATAACTCCTTAAGGAAAATTCAGTCTTATGGGATGATGAGATATGTACACAAATATAGCATATGAGCAAGTTTAAATGCAAAAATTATTTCAGTCATACTTTGGTAGTTAACTTTTATTTTTTTAAAAAATTTATTTTATTTTTAATGTATGGAATAAAACAAGAGTTTTCCTTAACAAAAAAGACGTTTGCACATGAAACTACAAATCTATTACGCACAACTTTTTATTCCTTTCAAATGCACAATAAAATTCTCATGTAAATTTATTTTCTTCTCTACTGCTGCCTTATGGGTGGCTACTGTTAGACACAAATGGGTACATAGATGTGTAAAATCATCCTATACATACTTCTATTTACCGATTCTTTCTTTGGATATGGATAGCATGTTTCTTCATATGTCCTTGATAGTTTGGGTATTTATAATAGTCAAAATACCTTATTCAATCAAAGTTCCTCTTAAAACAATATGCTGTTGCTATATAAAATTAAATGCTAACAACTTGACAAGATAATATACTAGGTGCTGGGTGTACAAAACAATATGGTCATTGTTCTCAAGGTACTTAGACTCATAGTGTCAGAATTATAGATTGAGAGCTGGTAGGGATCATAAGACTCCAACCCCCTGTTTTAAAGATGAGAAAACTGAGGAGCAAAGAATGTAGATGAGTTGCCTAGGGACATTCTAGCTAGTAAATGAAATAGGATTTTAACTCAGATCTTCTTTACAGTTAATTTACATTTTATTTTATTTTCTCAATTATATATAAACAATTTTTTTTTAATTTTGAGTTCGAAATTCTCTCCCTCCTTCCCTTCCCCTCTCTCCCATCCTTAAAGCAATTTAATATAGATTATATATATGCAAAATATTTCTGTAATAACCCAGGTCTTCTCAATTTCATGTCTAGGGCTGTATCCACTGTGTTATGCTGCCTTTGTAATTTAATAGGGGAAATACATATGTCCAAACATTTTGGGTGTTTGTGAGTTTACTTGATGTCTTTCTACTTTATTTAAGTTTAACTGTTTAAATTAATTTTTTCACTGACTCTCTTGTATTCTCTAAGAAAGTCATATCAACTGCATACAGAATGCTTTCAAAAGGTAAATTGCAATAAGGGTAAAAGGAGGTCATAGTATGAAGCACTTTTATGATACTTTGATATTCCCAACCCCACCTTCCCTTACCATTAGCCTCTTCACATCCATATCTTTCCACTGTAGAACCAAAGTAACTGTCATTAGCTTTTCTAAAATCAGGTTTGTTTTCTGTTTCAGTTAAGAAATGGTGCTCCTTTTACTAGACTCCCAAATGACAAACTGAAAGCAGTGATTCCTCCTTTCTTACCCCCTTCAAATTTTGAGCTATGGAACTCAGATCGGACCCGGATAAACAGAGGTGGTTCAACAGATCCAGTGAAGACTACGTTGCCACAAAGATCTGTCAGATATCATCCTGTTGGCAGTGGAAACTCTGACATTGTAAGTAATGGAGTTCTACAGTCCAACCTTACTTGTGATTACATTGTAGTATCATAGAAAAATAAACACTAGAATTTGAGTCAAAGAGCTGGGTTTGAGTCACAGCTCTACTATGTAGTAGCTATGTGACCACAGGCTATGTTACTTGATTTATTTTTTTAATTAAATTTAACTTTTTTTAAATTAATAATCATCTGCCACCCCTCTCAAACAATAATTCAGATTCTATCATGACTCTTAAAATACTTGAAGGAAAAAGGTTTAATGCAAACTTCTTCCTTAAAAAATAAACTAAAGTAATGTTGCATTACATCTTGATAAATATGTAATTCATTCCCCAAGCATTAATTAAGCACAGTGGTAAGTTCTGGGGACAATTAAATAGTCCTTGCCCTCAAGGAGCTTACTTTCCTTTGGTGGAAACAACATGTTTACAGATAAGTAAATCTGAAACACATATAAAGTAATTTAGGGGCAGGGGTGGTAACTACTGGGGCAATCGTGTAAGGTAGGAAGTGGCACTTGTACCTAATTCTGAAGGAAATGAAGAATTCTAATCAATCAGCAAGCACATACTTACTATATGCCAGACATATTTTAAGAGGTAGAGGTGAAGAAAGGGAGTATTTTAAACACTGAGAGCAGCCTTTGCAAAAGCACAGAAATGGAAGAAGAATTGTCACATATGAGGAACAAGAAGTAAGTCAGCCAATTTGGGTGGAATATAAAGGGGAGTGAAGGTAGGCTGGGAGCAGCTCATGAAATGCATTAGATGACAAAAGAAGTTGGTATTTTATCCGAGAGTTTAATAGGGAATCATTGGAGATTTTGTTTGTTTTTATCAAGGAAGTGATATGTTCAGACCACAACTTTCAGAAATACCAATTTCTGGAAATTGATCAATTAGAGAATGACTGGACAAGCTGTGGCATATTATTGTGACAGAAAACTCTTGTGTTATAAGAAATGACTAGCAGAATGGCTTCAGGAAAACCCAGGAAAATGTACACAAACCGATGCAAAGTGAGCAGAACCAGGAGAACATTGCACACAGTAACAACATTAGAGGATAGTCAACTGTGAATGACTTAGCTATTCCCAGGAAAACAGTGATCTGAGACAGTTCCACAGGACTGAAGATGAAAAATGCTGTCTACATCAGAGAAAGAGCTGATGGATTCTGAATGCAGATTGAAGAATACTTTATTTTTCCTGGGCTTTTTTGTTGTCGGTCAGTGTTTCTTTCATAGCATGATTAATATGGAGATATGTTTTGAGTGACTTCACATGTATAACGTATATGCAATCGCTTACTTTCTCAGTGGGAAGGGATAGGGAGGGAGAGAATTTGGAACTCAAAATTTAAAAAAAAAACAAATGTTAAAAAAAATTGTAAGATGACAAACATTTCTATAGGGCTTTGAGGTTTCAAAAGTGCTTTATGTATTTTACTTCATTTGATCCTGTGAGATAGATGTTTTTACTATCCACATTTTACATATGAGGAATTTGAGACTGAGAGAGGTTGAGTTCCCACAGCCGGTGAGTATCAGAGGCAGAATTTGAACATAGGTCTTTCCGACTCCAAGCTCAGCATTCTATATGTTGTACCATCCAAAAAGGGGCCAAACAAGTAGGAGAACAAAGAGAAACAACGTCAAGAAAACCCAGCAGGAGAAGGGTGATCAACAAAGACAAATGTTGCTGAAAGGTCAAGTAGGATAAAAACTGAGAAAAGGCCATCTGATTTGACAATTGGCCACTCTGAAGAAGACAGTCTCAAATTTAGCAATGAGGTCAGAAACTTGATTGCAAGGGATTGAGGTATGACAGGAGAGGCAAAAGGTATAGATTGCTTTTTCTAGAAGGTTGTTGGTAAAGTGTGTGCGTGTGGGGGGGAGAGAGAGAGAGAGAGAGAGAGAAACACACAATAGTTTGAAGAATTTCTAGGGCCAAATAAAAGTTGGAGTTGTTTTTTAAAGATGAGAAAGACTCAAGTATATTTATATGGAATGAACCAGTCGATGGGGAGAGTTTGAAAATCAGAAAGATATGAGATAGTTATGGAGGTGTGTTGCGGGAGAAAATTTAGGGGATAGAACCAAGAGAACATGGAAATATTGACCTTAGTAAACAAGGGCTCTTTTTTTTTTTATCAGAGATTGGCATAAAGGGAGGAATGGGGAATGTCAAAGACTTTGAGACATAGAAGGGGGTAAAGAAGGAAAAAACTGCTTCAGTTTTTTCAATAAAGTATGAGGGGCAGGGGAGGCTGGAGGAGAAAAGAGAAGCTTTGGAACAGTTTGGGGAATACGATAGATAGTTAGTAAAGAATAAAAGGAGTGCCTTGTGGCTGTGAGGGCACACTCAGCTGAGATTAATTAACATGAGTTTATAACGGTCCCAGTTAGAAAAGTGGTATGACTCCCAATTCTTATGATTATATATATATATATATATATAACTAGATCTGTTTCTCTTGAGATACTAGTATGGGATGTCTTTTCATATGATCTGATCTAATTTCATATTCAGAATTTATTTCATATTGAGACCAGATAAATATATAGAGGGTCTGACTGGCTTTTAATTTGGTATAGAGTAAAATCAGACCCCTAACTGAATCATGTATCTCTCCAAGTGATCATCCAGTCTTTACTTGAATGCCTTACCTGCTTCCATTTTGGGTCAGCTCTTATTGTTAGGTGGCCTCCAGTCCTACTCTGATGCCTACATGTAATACTAAGGTGACTCTGGGTTCTTGAAGGTATGCTAGCAGGGCACAAGCTCTGACAAGTTGTCCTATTTTAGGAAGGCTTCTAATACAGTTCCAGAAATGGACTATGGATGATCTTTGAGGGCCATTTTAATTAAGATTGTAAAGACTCATCGTAAATAGTCTGGACACTCAGTATTGAACTCTTTGGCCGTGGCAACCCATGAAACAAATCAAAATATGAAGTGTTCCTCAGTCCTTTGTAGCTCCATTCCAATTCTACAGTCACAGTGGTAAAAGTGAGGTATTGTTAGGAAAACGGAAGAAGGTTCTAAGAATCACACAGATAGAAAAGAAAGACACAGTAGATAGGTGGATGGATGGATAGATGAAGCATCTGTGTGTTAAGCACTGAGGATACAAATATATACACACAAGATAGTCCCTGCCCACTAGGAATTTACATTCTTATGATGAAAGATAATACATAGAGGGAAACTGGTAGGAGAGAAATATGAGAATGGTGACCAAACTAGAAGCAGCATGTTGTAAAAATGGTGGTCAAGAAATGACATGGAGGCCTGGTTCTCAGCAAGATAACGTGAAAGCTCACATCCTTTTTAGACTGTCAAATGAATCATTGTTTTTCTAAATGTGAGATCTTTGTCCTCCAACTGATGAGTAGACATATTACTAGAGAAACTAAATCATATCAATCTTGACGTTCTTGCTGTTAATGAAAGAAGAGAAAGCAAGGAAGATGCCACCAAATCCAAAGATGGCTAACCAGTTCTCAGGGAAACAAAGTAAGGAGTTAGTGGTGTTGGTTTTTTTCGCATTTCCAAAGACAAACAAGAAACATCATCCATTGGACACTTAGTCATCTCATATCATACCACTCATGATGAGCATTTACAGAAAGACCATCGGGATAATTTTAGTTTATACGCCAACATTTAGTACATCAGAGGGAGTAGAAAAAGTCTATAAAGGATTTAAGTACTTCCCAATTAAATCAATGTATACTTTGTTATTTGGGAACTTCTATGCAAAGATGAGAAGATGGGATAATGGTAGATGATATGTTAGAAAACATGGGTCAGCAGTTGCATATGCTTTGTGCCTTGTACCTCACTTATGTATCTATATATCATGAATACTTTTTAAAAGAAGAAATTGGGGAAGCAGTAGACATGGCAAGCACCAATTACTTCACAAAAAATGAAACTAATTATAATGTGATAAACAGAAAATGGGGGAGGATGTCCTAACATGGGCATCATTTCCAAATCAGCTTTTGGAGACTATTTGTGTAATTTGCTACTTAAACTTCAACTGCTTATTTTCATATTGTTGTGTAATGACTTTAATGGAATTCTATAAATGAAAAAAATCTCTTCTTCATAAGTCTTCATAAGTATTTATCCTCCTTGTCATCAATTACAGATTTCCTTTTTTCTATTGGAGTGGCCACTAGGTGGCACCATAGTGTACAGAGTGCTGGGTCTCGAATCAGGAAGGACTGAGTTCAATTCCAGCCTCAGACACTTGCTACCTGTGGGACTCCAAGCAAGTCACTTGATTCCATTTGCCTTAGTTTTCTCAACTCTAAAATGAGGATAACAGTAGCACCTTCTTCCCTATGTTGTTGTGTCAGTCAAATGAGATAATATTTGTAAAGTGCTTAATATAGTGCCTGGCATGTAGCAGATGCTTAATAAATGTGGTTTCCTTCCTTGTCTGAAAGTTTTATATTTATTTGTATAAGTGGGTTGAAGGGTAGGAAGACTATACTTAGTATACTGAATTACACGTATTACTTTCAGACATCTGTCAGGCCTGTTAAATTTCCATCTGTTACAAGAAGCCCTACTTCTCCTACAAATTCAGGAAATTTCAACCAATCACCCCACTCTTCTGGTGGGTCCAGTGGCATAGGTGGAATTAACAGACATGGTGGAGAACTACATAACAGATCAGGTATGTATTTATTTTTTCAAATTCATTTAAGAAATGAAAAAACAAAAAAACAGCTCAAACTTTATAGAAATAGAATCTTTAGATTTCTTTTTTATTTGTTCTGTTTGTTTTTATATCACTTTCATTTTCAAATGTAACCCTCCTCTCTTCCCTGTGCAAAGAGACATCCTCTTTTCACACAGAATTAGAACATAAGTGGAAAATGAGCAGTTCAACAAAACTGACTGGCATATCAACGAGGTCTGAAAATGTGCGCGATGAGAAATGTAGACTCTTGAGAGTTAGAGGATAATCTGCTCTTTTATCTGACACAGGGATTAGCTCTACATTCTATAATATCCCTTACAAGTGGTAATCCCACTCTTGCTTGAACATTTCCAGTACTAGGGAACTCACTACTGCTTAAGGAAATGTATTCCATTTAAATATCGTAAATTCCTTTTAATAATTAAGGCAATGTTTGATTGTCTATAATTTCTGCCCATTGTTCCTAGCTCTCCCCTCTGAAGTCAACCACTTTATCCCTCATTTATGAGATTTGTAAACAGCATCCATGTTTTGCTCATCTTCCCCTATCATCACCACTAGTATCCTTTTCTCCAAGCTAAATATCCCAGTGTTCTTCAATTAATTTTCATATGGCAGGTTTGTTGTTTGGAATCCCTTTACCATCCTCATTGCCTCATCTCTGGACTCATTCCAGTTTTTCATTTTTTCTCCAAAAAAACAAGACACTTAGTCGTTGGATGAGCCCTTTTAGCTATAAGCATGAGAAGTACTATAGACTGCATATGCCAATGAATCACATCATAACTTTGTTTCCTCTGTTATTTCCTAAAGATTTTGAAATAACCTAGAATCATATTGTATGTAGTAGATTATGTCTGGGTTTAACATCTACTATGTTAAATAATTTATCTATGATTGCACAGCCAAGATGTGGTAAAGGCAGGACTTAAGCCCAGGATTTCATCCCTCCAAGGCTGATCCTCTATCTTATATACACCATGCTACCTCTCTTTTGTTTTTAAGTATTGAAGGTGATCTATTTGGGCTTTACTTGACAGAATTACTTTTAAAATCTCCCTTTAAAGCAAAATTTTTAAAAACAGGAGACCTGAGGTCTCCTTTTCCTAGTCTTTGCTACTGTCTCAAAAAATGAGACAACTTTGAGTGTATCAAGATTGTAGGGTAATTTTAATTATCTGGGTCTTTCTGCTACCTGTTATCTAACTTGGTTAGTGGTTTACTTTTGTCAAGACTCATATTTGCTCCCTCAGCATTCACTTGCTACCTGTTGTGCGATTCTAAAAAAGTTTTAGGGCAAAATTGGCACACAAAAATACTATATAAAATGAAATCCTTTGAAATGATTCTCATTTATTATATTAATTCCTTCATATTTCAATGCCAGTATCTGACAAATACAAGTAGTAAGTTGGTGCTATTTTTTGGTTGAGCAGAGAATTTTTTCCAATGACTCCAAATACCATTCTGCCTGTGGTTCATACTGAACTCTGCTGTTCTAGAGCTGACAGTTTTACTTTTTTTTAAGGGAGATTGGGGAGTGTCATTTAAGGAGAGGAACACATTTCTTTTTTTCTTAGATTTTTATTTATATCTTTTAGTTTTATATCATCTAGCTTTCGCTTTGTATCTCATTTCTTCCCCTTTCCCAGATGACCATCCCTTATAATAAAGGAATTTTTCTTTAAAGAAAAAGGTGAAGAGAAAAAAAATACCTCAGCAAAACCAATCAGTATATTAAAGAAAATTTGACATCATATGCAATATTCCTCCCCCATGCACCTTGCACTTATGCAAAGGAATAGATTGAAGCATTTTCTCATATTTCTCCTCTCAGGTCAAGTTACTTCTTTATAAATTTTGCAACATTCAGTTTTTATTGTTTTGTGGTGATTGTCCTTTTCATCTACATTGTTACAATCATTGTGTGTATTGTTTCCAGGCTCTACCTACTTTGTTTTGCCTACATCAGTTCACATATGTCTTTTCATGTTTCTCTGTACTCATCATGTTCATTGTTTCTTACAGCACAGCACAATAATATTCCATGACCTGCCAAGGTTGATTTAACCACGTCCCAATGGAAGGGCATGACTACTGAAGGCAACTGAACTGTTTCTAATTTTTAGCCATCACAAAAAGTGCTGCTATCAATATTTGGTGCATATGGAGCCTTCTTGTCAGTGGCTTCTTATAGCATAAGCCTTGTTCTATATGTATATAGTATAAACCTTGTAATATATGCCCTTGAGTAGAAGGGTATAGACACTTTAGACACTCAGCTGTATAATTCCAAATTACTTTCCAGATAATTGCTATCAGTTCATAGCTGGAGAGAGCACATTTTGATAGGGTGGGGCCCCCTTTGTTGGGCTGTTTTTGTCATTTCCCTTGTACTGCAATAATCATGTAAAATTAGAATGAGGATGGGGAGATTAAATGAGATGCCATTGCCACTGACGTACCCATTTCATATATTTCTTTATAATTCCTTAGGTGGCAGCATAGATAGTGTTTTGTCCCAAATTGCAGCACAAAGGAAAAAAGCCGCAGGATTATCTGAACAGAAATCCAGTCAACAGTATAGTCCAGTCTGTACAGTTCCTGGGTCCACCCTGCCTGATGTCCAGGGTTCTCCAATTTCGGGCAACATTCATAGTGGAAAGGTGTTTGTTACCTTATGCCTTCCTCGTGTTAACATCAGCAGTACTAACCCAGGACCTGAATCTATGTTGTACCAGGGGGAGTAGAATATTTAATGCAAACAAGGCATTCCTCTGAACCTGAGTGAATACCTTTAGTATTAGTTGATACGTGGGGCAAGGTAATTTTATGAAATCACATCTTTGCTCAGTGGAAGAGCCATTTACTCCCTCTGGTTCTGTATAGAATCAGGCCCAGCACATGCATGCTCAAGTTGGAATGGAACATCAATGAGTGCATGTTGTTTACCCCTCTGTTTTTATGTAGTTGCTGTCACCGCTATGGAGCCCTCTTGATTGATTAGGAAGCTGACAAACCTTTTTTGAATTATAGTAACTTATTCCTATTACTTCAGCACTAGAAACTCTTTTTCTCTCTCTTTGCCCTGTTATTTTTGCTGGGAGATATAATAGTATATAAACTTCAGGGTCATAATGGAGGCTGCTGTATGTTTACATATGATTAGATATTATATAGTGATTATTTATATTGTATAATCGTTTCACAGGTATATCCTGCTTTAAGGAAACTTAAATACACCCAAATACAAATTTCAGAAAATTATTTCCTCAATATATAATAACTGATATCCCTGATCAAAAACATTACTGGAACCTTTGTTAGACTTAATAAAAAAAAGGAGGGAGGGTGCTAAACTTTCTTTCAAGTACCAACATCTGTGGTTGAAGATTCTTATTTTGAAAAGCATTTAAGGGAGATAAAATATCAATACCCTGGCATTTTAAATGGAAATACTTTACATAAAGATGGCTCCTCTTAGTCTGTTGAGAAGGAAATGTAGTGGAAAGACCCCTGGAGTAGGAAGGAGAGTTGATTTCTTGACATAGCTCTGCCATGTACTGTGGGACACTGAGAAAGCTACAAAAGTGCTCTTCAAATTACAAATATCTATACAAATGGATTTCCTTTGTATGTTTCTATAGGTAGAAAGTGAAAGACATCCCACTGGGTAAAACTTCTCATACAGATTCAATTCTAAGAGAACAGTTTCAGAAGTTTGGTATGATGGCTACAGTTATACCTCTGATCCTTAGCAACTGTGTAACTCTGGGCAAGACCCCTAACTCCCCTAAGCATCAATTTCCTCATCTAAAAGATGGGTTTAATACTGTCTGTAATATGCGCCTTGGTTGAGATAGGACCCATGCACAGAGCTGAGAAGTAAGGCTACCCTTTTCTCTGAAATAAGGAGGAAGAAGTAATGCTGACAAACTTTTGAAGAGTGAAGAAGGTTGAGGGAGTTCTTGTCAAATGGCCTCAACGATTTCAGTGTGGTAGGAAACCAAGTTATCTACTATAAGCTACGGAGGGTGTGGGATCTGGAGTAGAAAAGAAAAGTTTGGAACTATCACCATGGGGGATAAGGAAGGGAAGTAGTACTCTCGAGAGACTGCCAAGCAGTTGAAGTAACCTATCATAAATTTCATCAGTTTAATTTTGTGACTTACTCCAGCAATCCTGAGCAGCCTGAAGTAGAGCAGAGGTGTGCTGGTAAATGTTTAACAACCAGCTCTCTGCATCATTGACATTTTCTCAATTACTTTATTAAGTCTAACCAAGCAAAAAACCCCAATCAAGCCCTGATTTGTGACATCTGTCAATTTTTGGAGTGTAAATAAATGCTCCTATTGAAAATTGATCAGTTGGCTCTTACAAGTCATCTGGGAGTAAACACACAAAATAATACAGTTTTTAAATAGTTACATAGTAGTTTTTAGATACATTTTTCCTTAAAGTATAAAGTAAATGATGTGAAAATAAATTAAAGCATAAAGTGAATAATGTCATTTCCTATTCAATTCAATTACAATTCAAAAACTTTTGAGTGCTCACTAGGTGTTGGGTGATAACAATAAATAAGACTGTCTCCACCTCTCATTGAGTATATGGTTTAATGGGGATAAATGACCCATGTTTTTAAAAAATCACAATAAAAACAGAGCAGGATAAATGCATACAAGAAATACAAGTTCTATATGAGTTTCAGGGGGCAAAAGATACAGTATCTCAACAGCAAGGGAAGAGGAAACGAGAGGAAAATGAAGTTCTTAAAGTCACTAGCTTAAAATTTAGAAAACTATCATTTTTTTATACAAAAAACTTAAACAGTAAGGCATGTAAAAGTCTTATTTTTGAAATGGTTAAAAACTAGCATGGTCCAAATATTAGAAAACAGAAAGTAGCATCGGACTAGATAACGAAGCAACAAGCATTTATTAAGTGCTTACTGTGTGCTTACTGTGTGCTTACTGTGTGGGGTTGTAAGTGCTAGGAATTCAGAAAAATAATCAAAACTAGTTCCTGCCCTCAAAGACCTTACATCCTAAGGATGGGATGGCAAAGCCTACGTAAATAGAAACATAGAAGATGCATAGAAAATATGTAGAAGGTAAGTTTAGAGGGGTTTTGTAATTCAAATAGACCTTAGATCATCATTTCTCCATCCTTCCATTTAACACAAAGGAAGAAAATTAAGCTACAGAGATAGCAAGTGACTTGCCCAAGGTCATGTGGCTAAAGAGAGGCAAAGCAAAGTAGAATCCAAGGCCTCTTACTTAGCTAAAGTCCAGGGCTCTTTCCACTATACCACATTGCCTCCTTGTCTCAGTAAATGTATATATTTTTTTATCAGTAGTTTTATTAAGCAGTTACAACTCTTAATTTGATTAATTTGATTAATAGTACTTTTCATATCCTTGTTTAGAAAATGCTTGTCAGATTCAGTACCTGATGGATATATCCTTGTATACTTCAGTGATTGCTAATTCCTTTCTTTGGCCTTTGTTTTTGTCCAATAGTATTTTTACTTTTATTTTTGCATCAGAAATTAGAGACAAGCAAAAGACCTCTATCTGGGACCTCAACAACCTCCAAAAGCACCTCCCCAACACTTACCCCATCCCCATCCCCAAAAGGGCGCAATGCGGAATCCTCCGTGTCCTCTTCCTCATCTCATAGGCAGTCTAAGGGGAGTGGCGGTTCTAGCAGTGGAACCGTTACTGATGATGGTAAGTGACTGCTGAATACATCAGAGGGCATGGGAGGGGGAATATATGTACGAGGTACCTAAGTGTAGTCATTTCAAAGAAATTAGGAATTTTTAAAAATGTTATGTTCCACAAGTTCAGGGCCTAGAATCAATGGGAGCTCCATCACATCTACAAGGAACAGTCCCTTTGTCCTTGGATTCACCTCAATGGCAGTAATTTTTAATAGTAGTTGAAAAACAAACCTGAATTATAATGCTCAGGACAAGGTCCATTTCCTTCCACTCTCTATTTCTTTCACCTTGCTTTTAGAGCAGGGGTTCTTAACCTGGGATCCTTGAGCTTGTTTTTAATATTTCAGTAACTATATATCGATGTAATTGGTTTCCTTTGTAATCCTATGTATTATATTGTATTGCACACATTATAAAATACTATAAGAAGTGGTCCATGGGCTTCACCAGACTACTAGAGCAGTCCATGACACAAGAAAGGTTAAGAACTTGTGCTTTAGAGGCTAATCCCTTAATCTTTTTCCCCTTCTGCACTTTTTTTAATGCATTCCTACAATATGTTTACCAATTCTTTCCTCCCATTCCCTAGCCTCCTAAAAGCCATCCTCAAGCATATCCTCAACATGGTCAATTATACTATAGTTTGACTCTAAGGAGTAGCCTTTTCATATGAATTCTTTCAGTAATGTCTCTGAATATAGTCTGTTCATGCTGAGGTCAAAATGTCTTCAGCATTTTCTTTAGCTCAGAGAAATCAGTGGTCGAGGCATAACAATTAAAATTTAATCTTAGAAGAAAAACAAGTTAGCCTAGTATTGAAAACTCTTAGAACTTTTTGCTTTTAGAGTTGGCATTTCAAAAGTAATAGGTCAGAGTTAAGGCTGATCTTGATGCTTCTAGATTTGTGTATAATGTGGTATCTTTTACACATTTCTTAATTTGTATTCTTTTGAATCTTTCCCTCCTTAAGATGAACTGACTGGAATCCTTAAAAAATTATCACTTGAGAAATATCAGCCAATTTTTGAGGAGCAAGAGGTAAGGATTTTATCCATTTTACATGTCTTTACTGTGGATCTAAGAACATTATCTATTAGTACATTTTAATATAATATTGCCAGTTAAAAGGTTAAGGAAAGATGAATAACCAGCATTATGTGGAGATAATTAATATTTATAACTAATCAGAATCATCCAATTAGAAAGTCAAGGGAATTTTTTTTTCTGTAGTTATATTTGAATTCTGTTCTGACAGCTATTTCTGGGAAGGACTGGGCCCCTTGCTCAAGGCTAATGTAACACATGGATTACGTAAGATACTGGAATTTGAATTGCCGTGTTTGAATATTTAAGATGTTCTCTATATTACTGTCTTTGTGTTATGGTTTTGTTTACAATAACACTGAGGTAACTAAAATATATCCTTTCTGTTTTTAATTAAGAATTACATAGATACATTACCATTAAGTGACTTATGTAAGGTTTCATGGGAAATGAATGGCAAATTCAAGATTTCTAATTTGTTCTTCCCTGATGCTTGAATTTATTCTTGAGTCCTAAAATCTGTTTTCTTCCCTTTCTGCCAAAGGATGGGAAGACAGGGATAGTTTTCTCCATTACAATTTCTGAGCTGCTCTAGACTCACAGTTACCTCAGTCAAAGAAAATAAAAATGAAGGATGAATAGTTAGATAAGACAGAGAGATGTATAAGCACTACTGTTTGACTTAGATCATCATTTCTCCATCCCTCCATTTAACACAAAGGAAGAAAATTAAGCTACAGAGATAGCAACTGACTTGCCCAAGGTCATGTGGCTAAATAGAGGCAAAATAGAACCCAAGGCTTCTTACTTAGCTAAAGTCTAATATGACCAGTAGGTCATATTTCTTGCGTCCCACTTATGTCCTCCATAGCTTCATTTCCATAGAAATTACTGTAAGGCAATTGCTATGGACTTTTTTCTCCTAACCACTCCAGAGCAAATACTTCACCTTAAGTTTTGACCTAGAACTCTTTATATAATCTTAAGATGGAAGATTTACAGAAGAAAATGATAAACTTAAGGCCTGAAATGAACTTTTAACTCAGCTCTTTGGTGTCTCTGTGGTTCCCATGAATTATTAACATAAGTGTATATATTTTTCATTCCTAACATGGTATTTTACATGTCTCATGTCTTATTACATCCTATTCTGCATTATAGCCATTGGACAGTTAGAATGTATTCATATACATGTTGTATCTCCTGCCAGATTGAGTTAACACAGAATAGCAAGTGTTGCCAATGGTGAGCAGTAGGAGCATAGGCCTGGCTGAGTGCCAAACATGGCTCCAGAAGCTTTTAGCCACAGACGACTTTAGCAGGGAAAGAGCAGAAAAATAACAGCATAGTCCCCAGATTTCCTAATCAATGGTGACTTGCAGAGAGAGCTGTATGGAGAAAATGAAATAGCAATAGAGAACAGGGGAAGCCTATAAGAGCAGCATAGCATCACAGTGCAGTGCCCTCAAGTTCCTGGCTGTTTCTGCATTACCATTGCTGGGAAAGACAGCTGGAAGCATGAATGGGGTACATTTTTGTTTCCATTGGGTATCTGTATAGTTCAGTGATTGTATGGTTATGTTGCTCTGTAGCCCAGACATAAACCATACCTAAGAGGGAAGGTGAGTAAAGATGAGATGTGTCTAATATTATATATAAAAGAGTTGCAAATCTGAATTCTCCCACTGGGTTCATAGTCTCCATCTCTGGAGAGTAGTCTTGCCTGTGAACACTGGAGTGTTGTAGATTGGAAATGCCATGAGGGTAGGAGCTGTGTCATAGTTATCTTCATAGCTTCCTCTGTCCCTGGCATAATGCATTGTATAATGTGGGCAATTATAAATAGTTCAATGAAAATTCATTCCCAGGATAGGTGATTTCAGAACAAAGTACGTAATTTATGTGAGAATTATATATTTTTACACCGTTTTTCCTCCTTGTTTGTGAGGGTCCAAAATGTTCATTCTCATAAAGGTCTAATTCCTCTGAATGTGTTATTACAATTTTAGTATGATTTATCTTGGAGGAATTCCAAAATTTAGGAAATTTAAGCTGAAAATTAAAACCAGCAAAAAGGACTTACATGGAACGAATTTCCATCTAATCATGTCTATTGTACTTTAATTAACATTCTCTATCATTATATAAAAAAACTTTCCTCTATTTTTTGCTCTTGAAAGACAATTTAGTATATGTCTTTTCTTCAAGAATATACTTTTGTGTGAAAACTTTTAACCTATCTTTTTTCTTCCTTCTCCTCTCTTATAATCTTCAAATCTTTTCTTATGCTGCCTTACTGCCATCTTGTCTTCTTCATAGTTTTGCATTTGTATCAAACAATTAAATATCACATATTTGCTGAACTCATATTATATGCCAGGAACTATGATATTAAGGAGATACAGTCAGTTCATGAGAAGGATGAAATCAATGGTATGGGCATTAAATGCTATAAGCTGAAAGGAAAGAGAAATTGCTGTAGGCTTGAGTGGTCAGGGTAGGGGGACTTAAGCTTAGTCTCAAAAAATATGTAGGATTCAGGTAACTAAACAGGAATAGGTGAAGGCATTCTAGGAGGTAGGATTGCCATAAGCAAAAATACTGAGGCAGGAATGCCCTACATAATGTGTTTAGGGGAAAGAGTGAATGTTCCAACTTGGCTGTGTCAGAAGGTTCATTTGGAGAGAAAGGAAATAAAGTTAGAGGTAGGCTGGGGACCAAAAATGTCTATCCTGAACCAGCTTGATCTTCTTCCTGATGGATTTTGGTTAAACCAATGACATGATCACAGATTCAGAATTTTAGAGCTGGTAGGAACCTGAGAAATAATCTAGTCAAGCTCTTTAGTTTTATAGGAAAGAAGTCTGGGGACCAGAGAGGAGAAATGATTTTACCCCATGTCACATAGCTATATAGTGGCAGAACTGGACTAGAATCCAGGGGAAAATTGGTATTTGAAGAAAACTATTTTGGCAGTGGTAGACTAGATGTGTTAGAGGAGGAAAAGAGACAGGGAGGACAGTTGGGAGACTTTCAATAGTCTCCAAAATGCAAGAATTTTAAATAGTTTTAAATATTGTATTCTTTATTTCATTGACTAAAAGGTAACAAATCCTACCAGATAAGGATACTAGAGAATCTTTTTCCCACAAGATCAGGACAAATTTTTTTTTAAACTGTGTTAAATCTTTCATAAAAAAAAAAATTCTCAGAAAAATCTCATAGCCTTATTTTTCTTAATTATTATGAGGCAAAGTGCTCTTCCCTCTTAGCCAATATTTTTCCAAGCACCTTATATTTTTATTGCTGGCTGGGAATGTTTTTATATCACTCCTCCTCCTCATCATCATCTTCCCTTTCCCTCTTCCCAGCTCTGGGGTGCTTAAGCTTCACATCCTGGTGGTGCTTGTTTTCTTCTCACATGGGCAGCGTAGCCAAGGAGGCAGCCAGGTCTGATCTTCCCAATTAGAATACAAGCCCTTTGATAGCCAGGATTCTCCTGCATCCTTTAGAGGATACTGAGATACACCAAGAACAGTGCCTTGTACACAATAATATTCAATAAATGTGTTGTATCAATTTATTGAAGATCAAGAAGGAAAGAAATAACAATAATACCATTTTTTCCTGCCATGAGGAACATATTCCTAAACACTATAGTTTAAAGAAAAAGTCAAGTCATGTGTTTGGCTCTTGCAGGGCTGATAGTTAACACAAAGGTTAGAGGTCATTTTGGTCTGACCATCTATAAATAAGGCAAGCTTTAAAAAACTGGAACTGGATCTCTTATTGGGGAATGCTAGCAAGCATATTGAGCTTCTTTGAGGACCTTATATGGAGTATTAGAAATCATAATTACTTCAGTTACTGAAATGCATCATGTGCCAGCAAAGTTGGCTCTGAAGCCAAGTCAACAAGCATTTATTAAACACTTACTGTGTGCCAGGCATTTTACTAAGTGCTGGGGAGACAAAGAAAGGCAAAACAAAGAAACAAAACAGCCCCCACTCTCAAGATGCTCACAGTCTAACAGTGGAAACAACATGCAAACTACATACAAACAAGATGTAGACTGGAAAAATTAGAGATAATCTCATGGAGAAAATACAGTGATTAAGGAGGAGTAGGAGGGCTTCTGGTGGCAAGGGGGATGTTAGCTGAGACTGAAAGGAAGCCAGGAAAACCAGGTAAAGACAAGGAGTGAGAGAGTTCCAGGCATGGGGGACAGCCAGTGAATATGCCCAGAGTCTAGCAATGTTAGCTTGTTTAAAGTGGATTTCATTTTCCTCTGATTCTCATGAAACTGGATGTATGTTCTCCTGAAAGCATCTCCAGATAAACTAATCTGAAAACCATTGATGAGGAAGGTGTTTTTAAGTAATGACAAGGCCTATGGCAGGTTGCATATTAAAATACTTGAATAACTTTTTGCATCATTTTCAGAATTTCAGGATAATTATGGGTCTCTCTCTTTATCATCACTCTCACCTTTACTCTATAGTAAAGAATTCCTCCTATTACTTTTCTCTTTATGCCACACCACAGCTAGAATGGGAACCCAGCAAACAGGAGGAACTGGCAAATAGAGGAGGTCTAGGCAGACAGAAGTCAAGTCCAGATAGGTCAGCTGAGTCAGAGAGACAAGAGAGTCTTGCAGGTCTGAAGCAGTGAGTCAGGAACAGGCCCCCCAACAAGCAGGGTTGAATTCACACTCTTGGTTTTCAAAGAATTAGGATACAGTAAAAATCTTATGTTACACTGAAATTAGAACTAACATAATTTCAGACTTCTGGGGAAGGACATGTGGCACAATGGAAAGAATGCTGGATTAAGAACCAGAGATTCTGGGTTCAAATCCCAGTTCAGTCATTTATACCTGTATGGCCAAGGGTCCACATCCTTCATCTCCTAAGACCTTGATTTCCTTAACTGTAAAATGAGGTGCTTGGACTAAAGGACAAACTCCCTCACCGTAAACTTATGTTCTTCTAATGAGTCATAAAATGTTTCATGAACTTGAATCTCTCAGTTATTATTTAATTATTGATGTAGAAAATATGGAAGATAGAGTCAAAGCTACATTGGTTTTATAGCAATTTAAAAAAATTTCTTTTTATTAGCTTGTATACTTTCCAGAAAGTGGTGTATAGAATGTACAACCTAGAATGTAGATCCTGTAACCATAATCTATTGTAGACTGTAGTAATATGAATATTACTTAGTGAAACTTTCTGATCAAGAGAATGTTAGATAAGTCAATCTAATGAGACAAATGTAAAAGTGTTACTTTTATATTATTATTTGTTGTTCAGTCATTTTCAGTTGTGTCCAAATCTTTGTGACCCCATTTGAGGTGTTCTTGGAAGAGATATTGGAATGATTTGCCATTTCCTTTTCCAATTATTTTACAGATGAGGAAACTGAGGCAAACAGGGTTAAGTGACTTGAGTTACACAGCTAATAGATATCTGAGGGCAGATTTGAATTCAGGAAGATAAATCTGGCACTCTATCCATTTCACCACCTAGTTGTCCACAGATAATGCTGTATCTATATAAAATAAGTTTAGAGAATAAATCCAAAGATGTGTGTGTATGTGTGTGTGTGTGTGTGTATGTGTATGTGAAAAAGTATGATAGCATATAAACACTATATAGATAAGTAGGAAGGAGTTGTCAGCATAGGGTGAACAGGACACATGTTTGGGCACTGTATTTTTCTTTTAGTTCTTTATTATTCTCCCCTGTGTGGTCAAGATAACCATAGAACCTTCCCAAGAGGTATCCATTTAACTTGAAATCAGCTTTCTTTAAGTAGCTGTTTAGTATTAGTTTAGCGTTGCACAGACGTTTACAGGTGACTTACACATGTTTTCTCATAGTGAAACAACCAAGAACATAATCAAATAAAGTAAATGTCAATATATGAAGAAATTTTTGAAAGTCCAAATCACCTAAAGTAGAAAAACTTTTGTACTTTAATTCCAGTTTTTGCTCCTCTAATTACTTCATCAAGCCTGTGGTGAGGAATGAATGGGGGAGCTTTCTAATCCAACTTTTAATCATCTTTCTGGGAAATGGCATGCTACCATTCCTGCTGGCATTAAGCAGCCACTGATGTTGCCTGTTATGCCCAGTAGGCATGGATGTGCTCTCTCATTTATTTAATTATTGAAATGAAAGATTATAATGTGCTCATGTAGCCTTATTTACAGTAACCATTGAGTAGATGCTCTATGGTGGATAGAAGGAAGAATGTGGCTGAGAGTCACAGGGGGTGAGACAGTGTAGAGGGGTTGTAATCTTTGGCTTTGGAAAGGATATTCATGCTAAGAAAAGCATAGATTTTCCAAAGTATCAGCCATGTTGCATTGTGATAAACTAAAGAAAAACACACATCCCTGATCCACATAGCCCTTCTTTCTTTTATTGCTCTGTTTTTTAAGTTCATATTCTGTCTTTCTACAGTCTTCATCTCTCTTGTCTTCTTTGGGGAAATTATGGTAAGTACTGCCAAGTAACAGAATTTACATATAACATCATGAGACAAGGAAACAATTAAAATTGTCACATTTGTAATATAATTAAAAGAATTTTAATTAATTGTCTTAAGTCTAAAAAGGTTGTAGCAATGGGAGTTTCATTTTCATGATTTTAACCACTAAGATAATTGACTTTTCAAATTTTCTCAATCCTTTTATTGGATTGAAAATCCAGTTCAGTAGATATTTGTGATTAGAGACTTTTCCCCTTGTGTCTCTCTATACTGAGGGCCTGGAATTGGCCCATTCTAGGAACTTAATAAATGTTGTATTATATAGTAATGTATTGAACAAATATTTATTGAGCACCTGATATGTATGAAGTCTGAGGCATACATCAAATCAATCTCCTTCAACAAACATTAGTGAAATGCCTACTTCACTAGGTACTAGAAATAAAATTGTTGAAAAATGGCAAAACTCCTGCCTTGTAGGAGTTTACAGTTGAACAGGAGTGTAAGACATGTTCATAGCTGTAATGCTGTCACAATAGACTCAATCACATGTCTCTCATTTTATCTTTCTGTAGGTGGACATGGAAGCGTTTCTCACACTTACTGATGGTGACTTGAAAGAGTTGGGTATTAAGACAGATGGTTCCAGGCAGCAAATTTTGGCAGCTATTTCTGAACTGAATGCAGGCAAGGTATTGTCCTAATTTTTTCTCTACCAAAAATTGAAATGTTTAATATAATCAGAGAATTTTGCCTTTTGGTGAGATCTTAGCCACCATTTAATCCAACTTCCTATTCATTGTAGGAATTTTTTCTAACATATACATCAGATGATCATCCAGTCTCTACTTAAATACAGTTTAAGATATATACAATTTTTTAAAAAAAGTATTTATTTACTTATTTTTAGGTTTGACATTCATTTCCACAAAATTTTGAGTTCCAATTTTTCTCCCCATCTCTCCCTTCCCCCAACCCCATAATACCTTGCATTCTGATTACCCTTTCCCTCAATGTACCCTCCCTTTTGTCACACCCCACCCTTCCATTATCCCCATCTTCCTTGTTTTCTTGTAAGGCAAGATAAATTTATATATCCCATTACCTGTACTTCTTATTTCCCAATTGTATGAAATAATAATTCTCAACATTCGTTTCTAATACTTTGAATTCCAACTTCTCTCCTTTCCTTCCTCCCCACCCATCACCACTGAGAAGGCAAGCAATTCAGTACAGGCTACATATGTGTCATTTTGCAAAAGACTTCCATAATAGTAGTGTTGTGTAAGACTAACCATATTTCCCTCCATCCTACCCTGTCCCCGCCTTTTTTTCCTTTTCTCTCATTTGACCTTGTCCCCTCCCAAAAGTGTTTCCTTCTAGTTACTCCCTTCTCCCATTTGCCCTCCCTTCTATCATCCCCCTTACCCTACTTGTCCCCTCTCCCCTACTGTCCTGTAGTGTAAGATAGATTTTCATACCAAATTGAGTGAGCATGTTATTCCCTCCTTAAGCCATATGTGAAGAGAGTAAGCTTCACTTTCCCTCTTTCACCTCCTCCCTTTTCTCCTCCATTGAACAAGATTTTTCTTATCTCTTTTATGAGTGATAGCCTGTCCCATTCCATTTCTCCCTTTCCTCTCCCAATATTTTCCTCTCTCACCCCTTAATTTAATTTAATTTTTTAATGGATATCATCTCTTCTGATTCAACTCAACCTGTACTTTCTCTGTGTGTGTGTGTGTGTGTGTGTGTGTGTGTGTGTATGTATAAAATCCCTCCACCTACCCAAATACTGAGAAAAATCTCAAGAGTTACAAATATTATTATCTTTCCATGTAGGAATGTAAAGAGTTAAGCTTTAGAAAGTCCTTTATGATTTTTCTTTCCTGTTTACCTTTTCATGCTTCTCTTGATTCTTGTGTTTGAAAGTCAAATTTTCTATTCAGTTCTGGTCTTTTCATCATGAATGCTTGAAAGTCCTCTATATCATTGAATGACCATTTATGGCCTTGAAGTATTATACTCAGTTTTGCTGGGTAGGTGATTCTTGGTTTTAATCCCAGTTCCTTTGACTTCTGGACTATCCCATTCCAAGCCCTTTGATCCCTCAATGTAGGGGCTGCCAGATCTTGTGTTATCCTGATTGTATTTCCACAATACTCGAATTGTTTTTTTCTGGCTGCTTGCAATATTTTCTCCTTGAACTGTGAACTCTGAAATTTGGCCACAGTATTCCTATGAGTTTCTCTTTTCGGGTCTCTTTCAGGAAGTGATTGGTGGATTCTTTCCATATTTATTTTGCCCTCTGGTTCCAGATTATCAGGGCAGTTTTCCTTGATAATTTCATGGAAGATGATGTCTAGGCTCTTTTTTTGATCATGGCTTTCAGGTAGTTACATAATTTTTAAATTGTCTCTCCTGGATCTATTTTCCAGGCCAGTTGTTTTCCCAATGAGATGTTTCACATTATCTTCTATTCTTTCAAACTTTTGGTTTTGTTTTCTAACTTCTCGGCTTATCGTATACTCATTAGCTTCCCTGAACTCCACTCTCTCTTTTAAAGAACTATTTTGTTCAATGAGCTTTTGAACCTTCTTTTCCATTTGGCTAATTCTGCTTTTTAAAGCCTCCTTCTCCTCATTGGCTTTTTGAACCTCTTTTTCCAATTGAGTTAGCCTCCTTTTAAAGGTGTTATTTTCCTCAGCATTTTTTTGGTTCTCCTTTAGCAGGCTACTGACATACTTTTCAAGCTCTTCTGTGGCCTGAGCCCATTTCATATTCATTTTGGGGTACTGGAGGCAGAGGCCTTGATTTCTTTTGACAATATGCCTTGTTCTTCCTCTCTTAAAGGATGGAAGGAGATACCTGTTCACCAAGAAAGTAACCTTCTATACTCTCATTTTTTTTTCCCTTTTTTGGGCATTTTCCCAGTCAGTTACTTGACTTCTCAATCCTTTGTCAAGAGGTGGGTCCTAGTGCTCTTCCTCCCCCCAGTACCATGCTCAAGGCTGAGATTCAGATCAGCTGCTCAATTCCCCTGGAGACTTTAAACTGAGCTGCCTGGACAATGGACCCAGGCTGCTTCCACAGCCACCGTTAGCTGCCTGCTGTTGCTGTTGCCTTTGCCACTGACTGAAGCCAGTACTGGGGGGACCCCATTCCCTTCTCACCCAGCTGGGAAAGCCCTCTCACACTGACCTTTGGAGCTTTCTTTGTTGCTTGTGGGTTGAGTGATCTGAGACCCTCCCTGCTGAGAATACTATCCTGGAGGTCTGTTCAGGTCCTGTTCCTTCCAGTGCCACATGGCCAGGACTGGGCTCTGCTCCATTCAGCATCCTGTCCTGTGAAATAGACCTTTCCTGTCGGCCTTCCAGGCTACCTTTGACTGGAAACCTCTTTCCCTCTGTTGTTCTGTGGCTTCTGCTGCTCTAGACTTTGTTGAGAGTCATTTTTTACAGGTATTTTGTGGGCTGTGGGGGAAGAGCTAGAGTATTTGCCTCTTTCTACTCCACCATCTTTGCTCCACCCTATATTTTGAGATATATACAATTCTGAAGCAGCCTTATCCACAATTGAATAGTAATAATTAGAAAGTTATATCTTATACTATGCTTCTGTCTCATAGAATCATTTGTTCTAGTTTGTACAAACTGCTTTATACTACTCATTCTTTGTGCTATTTATTTTCCATTCTTCTATTCCAGAATATTTATAGCTTTTATCTACTTATGTCCAGGATACATTTCAAATTTTATACATAATTTTAATACCTGGTCAGTGGCCTTCTCTACCCCATCCTCTTCTCTTATCCTTAAAAATATAAGTATTCATATTGTTAAGCCCATATAGCAACATGACTACACAGTTTCTTAGTCTTCTGACTACATGCATATAAACTGAGGTCATTTTAGACTTTAGCATTTCAGACAGTGGCATACAATTGTCCAAACACAAGTTTGCCTTACTAAATCTACTCTGCCTTTATTAATGACTTTTAATCCTGTATCCTATCCTTGTCCTCCCAGCCTATCCTTCCCACTGTTGCTTCATTTATTTTCTTATTTAGCCTTGACCTTTATGGCTATAGCCACTTCAGTTTTTTATTGGATTGCATCCTTTATCTCCCCACCCCCCCACCCAAACTGTGAATTCTAATTTTTGAGTAAGACATCATCTTATTTTTTTTCCTGCTGATTCTGGGCTGCTGAGTGTCACTGAGAAAAATAACAAAGTCAAGCTGATTTCTTCACCCATTATAGATATATGGTATATAACCTTAGCTAGGTCCTCACTGCTGTTCAAGAATACTTCTGTATTATCATCTCCATATTTAATCCCAATGGCAACCATTTCAGATTCTTCATCTCTCTTTTCACTTCCAGCTGTATGTCTGCCTGCTCCTACCCTCCCTTTACAGCAGATAGTACCACAGATTATTGTTATTATTAAACTAGCATTTATATAGCACTCTGAAGTTTTGCAAGTGCTTTACACATATTAAAGTATTTTATCCTTACAACCACCCTAGAAGCTAGGTGCTATTCCTGTTTTCATTTTACAGATGAGGAAACCAAGGTAGACAAAGCTTAAGTGACTTGCCCAGGATCATACAGCTAGCAAATTTCTGAGGCTGGATTTGAACTCAAGTCTTCCTGGCTCTAGGTTCAGCCTTGTACTATATAGCTATTTTTTTCCCTATTTTTAAAAATAACCTAGATCTGGAAAGGACCTCAGAAGCCTTTCTTATTTTAGAGATGAGGAAAATGAAGCACAGGAAGATCATAAGTGACTTGCCCAAAGTCACAAAGGTAGGATGACTTAGCCTCTTACTAGGGTGAAATTGAGACAATCCAATGTGAACTTCAAGCTCTTCTATTCTTCTGACTCCTTCCTAACTGCCTCCAAACTTGTTCAGTTCTTCTTACCGTGTAAAGGCATTGCCTTGACCCTTCTGTCCCATATTTCTCCTGCCTTTCACTGCTAAACATCTTGAAAAAGTTGGCTTCACCCAGTAACTCCACTTCCTCCTACCCATTATCTTAGATCATAACCTCTTGTAATCGAGCTTACATCTTACCTTCCACACTCTTGGAATTACACTAAGGTTATCAATTACCCATTTTTAAAAAAAGGTTTCATTCTTGACCACACTACAGTGTTTGAAACTGTTGACCTCCCTCTCCCCTACTGTATCCTCCTTTCTCTCCTTGTCTTTAAAGACAGAAAATTCTTCTAGTTCCCTTCCAACTCTTCTAACTGGCTCTTCTCTGTCTCTATTATTGTATATCTCTTTAATTCAGGAGTTCCCCAAGGTTCTATCTGACCCTCTTCTCTTTGGTTCTCTCTCTAATCTTTCTCATTAGTGTCATTCCATCTCAAGCCTAGAAGAATACTCTGCATATTATTAGTGCTTTAACAGTTAAAAATGTATATAGGATCTTAATCAACAAAGTTTCCAGAGGGAAGGACTTGCAAATAAAATCTATGCAAATACTAACATTCATCCAGTTAGAGGTTGTCTGTGGGGAAAATTGTTCTCAAATTTTCCCAGTAGCTTGCTCACCAGTTGAAATGATGAAGAATTTGTTGTCCACACACAGAAATACCAGGAAACTGTGTTGTGGGGCAGTAGAAAAAGAAAAGCTACCTCATGTAAAAACTGTTTAAAAATGCTAATGTAGCTGAGTTTACTTGGCAGTTAAGGATTAAACCTGTCAATCCTAACATGACATCAAAATAAACTTAGGTAATGTTTTGTTCTGGTAAAAAAATAGAGAGAGAGAGAGAAGGAGAGAGAAATGCTCTGCAAATATAAAGGACTTAGTTAAACATTTCTGTCTGTGGGAGCACCATCAAACAGACTACTCTTTCATCTACAGGACAACTCTTATATGATCAGAAGTTGGCAGTCATGGTGTGGTTTGTTTTGTCTTCTCAAGCTTTCCACATTGTTCAGGCATTCCTCATAATCAGGGATAGGTACTCAGAAGCAGATATTACTATCCCCTCCAAAATTAGCAAAGTATGTGAACAATCCTCCAAAAAAGAAGTGTACACTCTTAACAACTATATGAAAGAATGATCCAAAATATGAATACTAAGAGATACGTAAATTTAAAAGCAAAACAACCCTGATGTTATACCACAGTCATAGAAAATTGGCAAAGATGAATAAAGATGGGAATAGTTTCTGTTTGAAGGACTGTAGAAAAGACAGGTATCCTAAGGTATTGTTTAGAGCTGTGAATTGACACAACTGTTCCTGTAAAACAGTTTGGAATTATGCAAATAAAGGGATTAAGATATTTGTACTGACTGATTTCACTGTTCAGTATATACTCTAGGTAGGTCATTGGCAAAAAGAAAGGTTCCATGTAGACCAAAATATCTGCACTTTTTGTGGTAACAAAGAAAGTAGATGCACATAGACTAGGGACTCCCTGAATCAATTGGGATTCATGAATGTCAGGAAATATGACTGTGTTGTAAAAAACAATGAACATAGAATTCCACTTCTGGGAGCCAAGAAGGAGAAGCAAGAAGTAAGTCACTCTCACCTTCCCTAATTGACCTCTGAAAGCCCAGTCCTTGAAACCGCAGAAGAGGGGTGCAGCAGTCTTGTAGCCCAGGAAGCTTAGGGGATTAATGGAAAAGGCCCTTCTTGCTCAGGGGAGAGGAAGCAGTACAAGGCAGGTGGTGTCAGCACAAGGTAGCAGCAAGCCCCACCTCAGCAAACCTAGCAAACTCAGCCTCAGGGTGGTAGAACAGGCAAACTGCCAACACCAGGATCCCTGCCAGTGCCTTAGCTTAGGCAGAGGAACTGGTAGACACCAACTCAGAAAACTGCCGTGTGCACTGGCGTCCTCCGGCAGCCAGATCTCCTGGTACTTCAGCACTACTCCAGGAAGCACAACTCTAGGAGTCACAATTTCAGACTGGCAGACATCCTCCGGCAGCCAAACATTCAAGTGCAAGGCCTGGCCGCAAGCAGGTGTCCCCCAGGGGCCAGACTCTCCACCCCTACCCTGAGAGCTCCAGTGATGATGATCTCAGCTCAGCACCAGGTAAGCTGCCAGACCCCTACAGCCTCCTGAGCACCTGAGGCCTCTGCACACAAAGCCAGTAACCAGGACCTAGGCTGCTAGCACAAGAAGCTTGAGTCAGTGCCCCCTGAGCTCCAGAAGAGAGCTCAACTCTAAACATTAGGAATTAGACAAACACCATGAGCAAAAAGCAGAAACAGACAATGACTATATATTGTCATTATGGGGAGAAGGAAGATCAAGGCACAAATTCAGAAGAGAACAGCATTTTTAATATATCTGAAATCTCAAAGGGGAATATGAACTAGTCTCAAGCCTAAAAAGTCTTTCTGGAAGAGTTCAAGAAGGATTTTAAACATCAAATCAGAGACATAGAAGAAAAATTGGGAAAAGAAATGAAAGGCATGCAAGAGAGAGTTAATAGCTTGGAAAAGAAGGGACAAAAATTGACTAGAAAACAAGTCCTTAAAAAGTAGAATTGGCCAAATGGAAAAGGAGGCAAAAAAACTCACTAAAGAGAACTCCTTAAAAAGTAAAATGGGCCAAATGGAAAAGGAGGTACAAAATCCAATAGAAGAAACAGTTTGTTGAGAGTTAGAATTAGGTGATTGGAAGCTAATGACTCTGAGATATCAAGAATCAGTCAAACAGAAACAAAAGAATGAAAAAATAGAAGAAAACATAAACTATTTCATTGGTAAAACAACTGACCTGGAAAATAGATTCAGGAGAGAATTTAATGGTCTGACAGCCATGATGAAAAAAAAGCCTGGATAGCATCTTTTAGGAAATCATCAAGGAAAACTTCCCTGAGATCCTAGAACCAGAAGGTAAAATAGTCATTGAAAGAATCCACCAGTCACCTCCTGAAAGAGATCCCAAATTGAAAATGACAAGGAATTGTAGCCAAATTCCAAAATTAGCAGATCAAAGAGAAAATACTGCAGTCAGCCAGAAAGAAACAATTTAAATATGGAACCACAGTAAGGATTACACAGGACCTTGCAGCTTCTACTTTAAAAGATCAGAGGGCATGGAATACAATATTCCTTAAGGCAAAGGAGCTTGGATTACAATCAAGGATCAACTACCCAGCAAAATTTAGTATAGTCTTTCTGGGGAGGAGATGGATATTCAACAAAATAGGGGACTTCTAAAACTTCCTGATGAAAAGACCAGAGCTCAACAGAAAATTTGATCTTCAAATACAAGACTCAAGTGAGGTATAAAAAGGTAATCAAGAAAGAAAAAAACAACATATTATTAGAAAGGGCAAATTGTTTACATGCCTACAAAGGAAGATGAAACTTGTGACTCTTGAGAATTGTGTTGTCAATAAGCCATTTAAAGGGGGTAAACATAGACAGAGGGCATGGGTATATGTTAACTTTGACATGATGATAAAAAAATCTAATTAAATGGTGAAAAGGGACTGGGAGAAGGGGAAAGGAAGAGGCAGACAAGGGTAAAGTACATCACATGAAAAGGCATTAAAAATCTCTTACAGTAGAGGGAAAGAAGGGAAAGAGATGAGCATTATTTGAACCTTGCTCTCATCATATTTGGCTCAAAGAGGGAATAACATAATCAGTGAGGTATAGAAATCTAACTTACCCTACAGGAAGTAGGAAGGGAAAGGGGAAAGAAAAGGGAGGGCCTTGATAGAAAGGAGGGAAAAAATAGTAAGGATAAAGGGAAGAAAAGGGAAGGAGCTGATAAAAGGGAGGGCAGACTGAGAGAGGCAGTGGTCAAAAGCAAAACTCTAGTGAAGAGGGAAAAGGAGAAAGGAGAGAGAAAAGCAAAAATGGGGCAAAATTGGATCAAGAGAAAGATAGAGATAGTAATCATAACTGTGAATGTGAATGGGATAAACTCTCCCGTAAAACAGAAACAGCAGAACGGATTAAGAACCATAAGCCTACAATATATTGTTTACAAGAAACACAATTGAAGCAGAGGGAAACACAGAAAGTAAAGGCAAAAGGCTGGAGCAGAATATATTATGCTTCAGCAAAAACAAAAAAAGTAGAGGTAGCATTCCTAATCTCAAAAAAACCAAAACCAAAAATAGATCTAATTTAAAAAGATGAGGAAGGAAATTACATCCTGCTAATTACATCCTGTTATGGTGCTTCTTGTACCATAGATAAAATTTGGCATATCCTTTGACCCAGCAATACTACTTCTAGGTCTGTATCCCAAAGAGATCATAAAAATGCATCTGCATGTACAAAAAATATTTATAGCAGCTCTTTCTGTGGTGGCAAAGACTTGGAAATCAAGGGGATGCCCATCAATTGGGGAATGGCTGAACAAATTGTGGCATATGAATGTAATGGAATACTATTGTGCTATAAGAAATGATGAATAGGCGAACTTATATGAACTGATGCTGAGGGAAATGAGCAGAACCAGGAGAATAGTGCACACAGTAATAGCACATTGTGCAATGATAGACTTAACTCCTCTCAGCAATGCAAAGATCTAAGACAACTCCAAAAGACTCACAATGGAAAATGGCATCCACATCCAGAGAAAGAACTTTGGAGTATGGATGCAGATGGAAGCATACTATTTGCTCTCCTTTTCCTTTGCTGTTTTGTTTTGTTTCTCTTTTCTCATGGTTCTTCTCATTAGTTATAATTCTTTATATCGTGAATAATGTGAAAATATAGTTTAATATGAAGGTATAAATAGAGCCTATATTAGATTGCATGCTGTCTTGGGGAGGAGGGAGAGAAGGTGGGGAGAAAATTAAAAACTCGAAGTCTTACAGAAGTGAATGTTGAAAACTAAAAATAAATAAGCTAATTATATTTAAAAAAGAAACAATGAACATAATGCTTACAAAGAAACTGGGAAAATGTGCAGGAACTGATACAAAATGAAATACAGACAGAGCCAACAAAATAATATGCATAATGACCACAACAATGCAAATGGAAACAACAACAACAAAAGAATTGAAACTGAGTGTTTTGAAATTATAAAGAATAAGTTTGTAATTATAAACAATATTATAATAAACAACCCAAAGCTCCCTTCCTCACCCTCCCTGCCCTCTGCCCCACCCCTTTACAAAGGGTAGGATCCACAGGTGGAGAACATTATAATGTCTCTTTTCTATGTGAGTATGTTCTCTTACTCTTTTTTTTTAAAGTCTTAATTATAAGGGACGGCTCTCTAGGAGAGAGGTGGGAAAAATTCAGCAAAAAATAATGATATAAAAAGAAAAGATATCAATAAAGGTCATTTCTTTTTTTTTTTAAAGCATTAACCTCTCCAGTAATAACAAGGTTGTAACAGACCTCTGGAGAGATACTTGGGGCAGTGCTTGGGGAAATCCCTACCTCACTGCTTTCATATCTTGAAAGTTGTAATTAAGATGTGGTTGGTGATTAATTTAGGGGGGAAATTTGAATGATTTCAGTAATAGAAAAAGCTGAACAAAGAAAATACAAAGGAATGGGCTTGGGAGGGGGAAGTGGACAGGATGGCATTTGGGTGGTCATGGAAAGAACCTTCCCTTCTATGCTACACATGAGGACCTGCAGAAGTAAACTTCTGCTCACGTATGTATGCAGAGCTTCCAGTAGAATGGATAAGATTCTGGGTACAAAAGTAAGAGATACAAAAAGACTTTGTTTCATTGTGTTTTTATTAAATCAGATACACTTTATCTTCATTAATCTATTCTCCCAAGACACCTATGCACTTTCCAGTATGCATTTAATATTCTGAGTGTTTTTAATTTCCTTTTGCAGGGACGTGAGAGGCAAATATTACAGGAAACCATTCACAGCTTCCATTCTTCTTTTGAGAGCAGTGCCAGCAATACCAGATCTCCTGGGAATTGTCAATGTAAGTATGGTTGTGTGAACTCTTAAATTACCCAGAACTTTCTGGTGACTGCCTGTCACGGTGGATATAGAATGCAGGACTTGGAGTCAGGAAGCTCCAAGTTTTAATTTAGTCTCTGACATGTACTAGCTTTGGGAAGCTGGAAAAATCACTTAACTGATATGGGCCTAAGTTTTCTCAACAGTGAAACTGGGATAAGTAAGATAGAATAATAATGCATGGTAGTTAAGAGGATTTGGTATCCATCCCTTTAAGGTGGGCTTAATATTTCAAAGTAGTAAAAAATCTTCAAAACTGAGGTTGCATTTTAGTGTTCAACCACATGTTATTAGGTGACTCAGCCAGTGACTTCTTTGATTTTAGACAGTGAACACAAATAATGTGTCCGTGACTAGAAGTAGCTGGGGGGCGGGGGCACTATGGATAGAGTGCTGGACCTAAAGCCAGGAAGATCCAAGTTCAAATCAAACTTCAGACACTTATTAGCTATGTGACCTGGGGCAAGCCATTTAACCTCTGCCTCCTCAGTTTCCTCATTTATAAAACAGGGATCATAATAGCACCTACTTTTCAGCACTGTTGTGAGAATCAAATGAGATAATATCTGTAAAGTACTGTGCAAACCTTAAAACCCTATGTAGATATTAGAGATCATTCTTGTCACTGATAATAACAATAATAAAGCATAGACAAAGTTTTGCAGTAAAGTCTGCCTATCCTTTTATAATGCCTGGCATATGGTATTCATTTGACTTCTGTAGTGCCTTTCCATAGCAATTTCGACATAGAATATGGGGTACCAGCTCCATTCCTTCCTAGCTGTGAGACATGGGTCAAGATGATTACCTTTTCAGAACCTCACTTGCACCTGCAAAATGAGACTGCTGATACTTTCATTACCCAGACAACAGAAGTTTGCCCTATGTACTATTACTCTTAAAAATCATTTTAAGTTTTGGTGTCAAGGTGGTGGAGTGAGGAAGGGATGCTCTGAAGCTTTCTTCAGTTCCACTACAAAATGAGAAAACCACCTCGGAATTGACCTAGGGAAGCAGCTTACCAGCATAGTAGAAAAGGTCTGTCTTACTGGGGTGGGAGGGGAGTGAGGTCCAAGAGCAGTAGCAGTAGCTATCCTCACAGGAGGAGGACTGCAGCAAGGCTCCAAGCCTGGGGCAATCCGCGATTGAGGCTCTGCCCTCCTGCAAACCAGCCAAATGCCTAGATAAGTGAGCAGTCTGTACAGTATAGCAAGGTCCCACCCTTGAGACCCCACTGTCAGCACAAGCCATCAGTGAGGCCTTGACACCACTGCTAACAGCAGTGAAGCCCCACACCTGGTTCTGGCCAATAGTGAGACCCTACCCCTGGGCCTACCAGGAGAGAGACTGTTTCTATAGCAATCCAGCAGCAAGGTCCAACCCCTGAGGCAGACCAGCAGCTAAACCCCACACCCTGGGGAGGCCCCACCTCCCCCAGTACAAGCTAGAAGGAAGCCTAACCTCCAGAGAAAGCAAGTAGCTAAGTCCAGCAGCCCAGTGAAAGTCAGCAGTAAGACCCAGAGCCCTAGCATAAAAAACTTAGGACAGTGTAGCACCAGAGCCCAACTCTCACATGAAAACCCCATCACAAAAAAAAGCAGAAAAAAATGAATAAAATTTTTTTAAAAAAAGATCTTAACTACAGAAAGTTACTATGGTGATGGGATCAAAGCATAAACTTAGAAGAGAAAACTGTGTCAAATGGCTATATGTGAAACCTCAAAGAAAAGTATAATTTGGTCTCAGGTCCAAAAAGAATTCATGAAAGAGCTTAAAAAGGATTTTAAAAAGCTGATTAAAGAAGTAGAAGAAAATTGAGAAAATAAATGAGAGTAATGCAAGAGAGTCATGAAAAAAGAGTTAATATCATGGGAAAAGATAAATAAAAATTTACTGAGGAAAATAGCTCCCTAAAAATAGAACTGGTCAAATGGAAAAGGAAGTATAAAAGTTCACTGAAGAAAATAAATCCTTAAAAATTAGAATTGAACAAGTGGAAATAAATGACTCTGTGAGACATAAAAATATGATTAAATCACAAAAGTAAAAATAAAACAGAAGAAAATGTGAAATTTTTCATTGGAAAAACAACTAACCTAGAAAATAGATTTAGGAGAGATAATATAAGAATTATTTTTTTTAATTTAATTTTTCATTTTTAACACAGTTTATAACAGATAAAACAATTCACACTTTTGGTCAGGTGATACTTCTTTTTAAAGCATTTACAATATGGACCACAAAAGAATTTTTTCTTAAACATTAACCGAGACACAAATAATATTTATGTTGCTAACTTCACAAGCTCTTGACCTAATTGTCTCCACAGTATTACTGAGAATTAAAGGACCCTAACTTATTGTTGTTGGTCTAAAGTCCTATGCCTAATAGCTTAATTTTAGACTTAACTTTGGATGTTCCCCTACCAATAATCTATAATTGAATAGATCTGGTATTAAGCTTACAAACCTTCTGACTATAGGAAATTGCCACCAAGAGTAGGGACATTGCAGGGATACAATATCTCCCCAACTTCATGTCAATTCCAGGCAGGAGTAGATTGTCTACTTACATTCAGTCAGGCTTAAAGTCTTCCAGGTGTCAGTGGGGAAATTGAGTCAGGAGAATCCTACCTCAGCCCATGCTGAACAGCTGCTCTCCCACCCTTCCCATGAGATCACCTTTTGCAGTTCATACCAGCATCTCACTAGCTTATTGGCATCATGGATTGGAGGCTCAGATCGCCCTTCTTGCTACCCATACCTGGAGTTAGACTCAGAAGAACAGTCACTTAATAGTCCCAAAGCATCTAAAAATGGCAAGTTCCAATAACCAGGTTTCAAATATGATTAAAATTTCACTTTGGCTAAGGAAGATCTTTTGAGGCAACTCTTAAGTGGCTTACATGCCTTTCTATACATGTTCTATTTCCTGATTAAATAGCAATCATAAAATCAAATTTACCATTAAAACCTTAACTTTTTCATCAATGCCAAATTTTACCTGAGGCTACCTTCCTTTAGGAAATTTAGACTGAAATTCTTTTCCCCAAACTGAAGATGTCATTGATTTATTCTCAGTAATTAATTCAGTCAGTTGTTTTAATACTAATTGCTTTTACCTCACTTTGTAACATGTCCAATTTTTCTCCCCATCACTCCCCTCCCCCTGTGTCTTAATATCTTGCATTCTGATTACTCCTTCCCTCAATGAACCCTCCCTTCTATCACACCCCACCCTACCCTTATCCTCATATTCTCTTTTTTCTTGTAGGGCAAGATAAATTTCTATACCTCATTCACTGTAGTTCTTATTTTCCAATTATATGCAATAAAAGTTCTCAACATTTGTTGCTAATACTTTGAATTCCAATTTCTCTCCCTCCCCCCTCCCTCCCCAGCCCCACTGAGAAGGGAAGCAATTCAACAGACTAAATTTGTGTTCTTTTGCAAAATACTTCCATAATAATCATGTTGTGTAATGCTAATTATATTGCCCCCTGTTGTACTCTATCCCCTCTTATTTTTTTCCCCACAATTGACTTTGTCCCTTCTTGAAAGTGTTTATTTCTAATGACTCCCTTCTCCCATTTGCCCTCCCTTCTAACATTCCCCTCACTACACTTGTTGCCTCCTCTCCTACTTTCCTGTGGTGTGATATAAATTTTCATATCAAATTTAGTGAGCATGTTATTCCCTCCTTCAGCCACATGTGGAGAGAGTAGCTTCATTTTTTCTCCTCCACTGAATAAGATTTTTCTTATCTCTTTTATGAGTTATAGCCTGCCCTGTTCCATTTCTCCCTTTCTCTTCCTGGTATTTTCCTCCTTCACCCCTTAATTTTTATTTCATTTTATTTTTTTGTGTGGATATCATCTCTTCTGATATAACACATCCTGTACTCTCTGTCTATATATTTGTATGTGTGTGTGTGCGTGCACATGTGTGTGTATGTACAGTCTCTCCATGTACCCAAATACTGAGAAAAGATTCTAGAGTTAAAAATATTTTCTTTCCATATAGTAATGTAAACAGTTCAGCTTTAGAGAGTCTTTTTATGATTTTTCTTTCCTGTTTACCTTTTCATGCTTCTCTTGATTCTTGTCTTGGGAAGTCAAATTTTTCTATACAGATCTGGTCTTTTCCTCAGTATGAATGATTGAAAGTCGTCTATATCATTGAATGACCATTTATTCCCTTGAAGTATTATACTCAGATTTGCTGGGTAGGTGCTTCTTGGTTTCATTTCCAGTTCCTTTGACCTCTGAAATATTCCATTTCAAGCCCTTCGATCCCTTAATGTTGATAATATAAGAATTATTGTACTACCTGAAAGCCATGATCAAAAAAAACAAAAACAAAAAAACAACAGTCTGGAAATCTTTCAAGAAATTGTCAAAGAACTGCCCTGACATACCAGAACCAGAGAGTAAAGTAGGAACTGAAAGAACCCACTGATCTAACCACCTGAAAGAGATTCCAAATGAAAACTCTCAGGAACATCATAGCCAAATCCCAGAGTGCTAGATCAAGGAGAAAATATTGCAAGCAGCCAAAAAAAAAAACCAATTCAAATATCATAGAGCTAAAAAGGCAAGATTATACAGGATTTGGTGGCTTCCACATTAAAGAACTAGAGGGTTTAGAATAAGATATACCAAAAAGCAAATGGAATTAGAATTACAAAAAAAAAAATCATCTACCAGGAAAATTGAATATAATCTTTCAAGGGGAAAAATGGACATTTAAGTAAAAAGAGAACTTTCAAGTATTTCTAATTAAAAAACAAGAGCTGAATAACAAAAATTTGATCTCCAATCAAGGAAAACATAAAAAGGTAAAAAAGAAACAAGAAAAAGTAAAACTTGTATCTCTAATTGCTTACATCAGTAAAATAAAGAAAAAAGCAGATCAATGAATTGGACATATAACTAAAAAAACTAGAAAAAGAACAAATTAAAAATCCTCAATCAAACACCAAATTGGTAATCCTGAAAGTCAAAGGAGAGGTTATAAAATTGAAAGTAAGAAAATCACTGAACTAATAAATAAAACTAAAAGCTAGCTTTAAAAATCCCAATAATATATATAAATCATTTGTTAATTTGATTTAAAAAAAGAAAGAAGAAAACCAAATTACTAGTATCAAAAATGAAAGAGGTAAAGTCACCACCAGTGAAGAGGGAATTAAGACAATTGTTAGGAGCTATTTTGCCTAATTATATGCCAATGAATTTGACAAACTAAATGAAAGGGATGAATATCTACAAAAAATATAAATTACCCAAATTAACAGAAGAAGAAATAAAATACTTAAATAACTCAGTCTTAGAAAAAAGAAATTGAACAAGCCATCAGTGAACTTCCCTAGGACCAAATGGATTCACAAGTGAACTCTACCAAACATTTAAAGAACAATTAATCCCAGTACTATATAAACTATTTGGAAAAATGGGCAAAAAAGGAATCCTATCAAATTCCTTTTATGGTGCTAATATCCAAACCAGGAAGACTCAAAACCGAAAGAAAATTTCTTTCTCTGAAGAAAATTTCCCTAATGAATATTGATGCAAAAATGTTAAAATACTAGCAAAGAGATTATAGCAATATATCACAAGGATCATACATTATGACCAGGTGCGATTTATACCAGGAATGCAGGGCTGGTTCAATATTAGGAAAATTATCAGCATAATTGACCATATCAATAACAAAACCAACAGAAATCATATGCTTATCATAGATGAAGAAAAAGCCTTTGATAAAATACAGCATCCATTCCTATTAAAAATATTAGAGAGCATAGGAATAAGTGGAACTTACCTTAAAATGATAAGTAATATTTATTTAAAACCATCAGCAAGCATAATCTGTAATGGGGATAAGACGAAGCCATCCCAGTACAATCAGGGGTGAAGCAAGGATACCCATCACCACCTCTGTTATTTAATATTGTACTAGAAATGTTAGCTATAGCAACAAGAGAAGAAAAAGAAATTAAAGGAGTTAGAATAGGTGATAAGGAAACAAAATTATCACTCTTTGCAGAAGCTGTGATATTATACTTGGAAAAACCAAGACTCAACTAAAAACTACTTGAAATTATTAACAACTTTAGCAAAGTTGCAAGCTATAAAATAAACCCAGACAAATCATCAGCATTTCTATATTTTACCAACAAAGTCCAGAAGTAAAATACAGAAAGAGAAATTCCATTTAAAATAATATAACTTTAAATTCCATTTAAAATAGACAGTATAAAATATTCTGGAGTCTAACTGCCAATATAAACCCAGAAATTATATAAACACAACTATAAAACACTTTTGACATAAATAAAGTCAGATCTAAACAACTGGGAAAATATTAATTGATCATGGGTAGACGAGCCAACATAATAAAAATGACAGTTCTGCCTAAATTATTTACTTAGTGCTATGCCAATATATTATCAATCATTTATTTTATGGAGCTAGAAAAAATAATAAAAATCATCTGGAAGAATAAAAGGGAATTAATGAAAACAAATGTGAAAGAAGATGGTCTAACAGTTCCAGATCCCAAATTGTGTTATAAATGGTAATTATCAAAATAATCTGGTGATGACTAAGAAAGAGAGTGGTGAGTCAGTGGAACAGATTAGATACAGATAACATTATAGTAAATAACTATAGTAATTCAGTATATAACAAACCCAGAGAACCAAGCTTTTGGAACAAAAACTCATTATTTACCATAAACTGCTGGGAAAACTGGAAAACAGTATGGCAGAAACTGGGTATAAACCAACATCTTACACCATATACCAAGATAAGGTCAAAACAGGTACATGATTTACACATAAAGGGTGATACCATAAGCAAATTAAGAGACCCTGGAATAGTTTATCTGTCAGATTTATGGATAAGGGAAGAATTTAGGACCAAAGAAGATACAGAGAGCATTACAAAATGTAAGCTAGATAGTTTTGATTAGATAAAATTAAAAAAATTTTGGGGGGCTGAGCCAGGATGGCAGAGTAAAACACAGACTTACTTGCACTCTCCCCCCAAACCCCGTCAAATACCTGTAAAAAATGTCTCTAAACAAATTCTGGAGCTCCAGAACCCACAGAATGATGGAGTGAAGCCAATCTCCAGCCCAAGGTAGCCTGGAAGGTTGCCAGGAAGTGTCTATTGCACCCCACTAGAAGCAAAGCACAGTGCACTGTGGGCCACGCAAGAACAAAGGGGACCTGAGTAGGCATGGGGGGCTGAATCTCTGGCACCTGTGGTGGTTTCAAGACTTCGTGATCCCCAAAAGCCGAGGACAGATTGGAAGACCAGTGGAAAAAACTAGTGGGACCTGTGTGACAGAGTAGAGTGGTCAGGCCCCAGCTCCAGGGTGGCAGAGGGGAGTGGAGGAGCCCATGGAGGAGGCCACAGCAGCATGTGCAGGGGCAGTGGTAGCAGCAGCAGCAACTGTTTGTGGAGCTCTAGGCTCACAGATTGTGGGGAGATTGAGTAGCTGACAGTACACTTCTCATCCCCACTAGAAGTAGAGAACTACCTTAACAAAGAACTCAAAAATCAGGTGACCAGCTGGGAAAATGAGCAAAAACTGGAAAAAGAATCAGAATATAGAATCTTACTTTGGTGACAAGGAAAACAAAAGTATTCAAACAGAAGACAATAAAGTCAAAGCTCCTACATCTAAAGACTCCACGAAAATTAGTCTTAGGCCATGGAAGAGCTCAAAAAGGATTTTGAAAATCAAGTAAGAGAAGTAGAGCAAAAACTGGGAAGAGAAATGAGAATGATGCAAGAAAATCATGAAAAATGAGTCAACTGGTTGCTAAAGGAGACCCAAAAAATGCGAAAGAAAATAACACTTTAAAAAATAGACCAATTCAAATGGGAAAACAGATCCAAAAACTCAATGAGAAGAATTCCCTAAAAGGCAGAATTGGCCAGATGGAAAAGGAGGTCCAAAAGCTCACTGAAGAAAATAATTCTTTAAAGATTAGAATGGAGCAGATGGAAGTTAATGAGTTTATGAAAAATCAAGAAATTGTAAAACAAAGCCAAAGGAATGAAAAAAATAGTAGACAATGTGAAATATCTCATTGGAAAAACAACTGACCAGGAAAATAGATCCAGGAGAGACAATTTAAAAGTTATGGGACTACCTGAAAGCCATGATCAAAAAAATAGCCTAGACATCATCTTTCAAGAAATTATCAAGGAAAACTGCACTGATATTATTATAAAACCAGAGGGTAAAATAGATATTTAAAGAATCCACCAATCACATCCTGAAAGAGATCCCAAAGGAAAACTTCTAGGAATATTGTAGCCAAATTCCAGAGCTCCCAGCTCAAGAAGAAAATATTGCAAGTAGCCAGAAAGAAACGATTCAAGCATTGTGAAAATACAATCAAGATAACATAAGATCTAGCAGCTTCTACATTAAGGGATCAAAGGGCTTGGAATAAGATATTCCAGAGGTCAAAGAAACAAGGGTTAAAACCAAGAATCACCTACCCAGCAAAACTGAGCATAATGCTTCAGGAGAAAAATTAGTCATTCAGTGAAATAGAGGACTTTCAAGCATTCTTGTTGAAATGACCAGAGCTGAATAGAAAATTGGACTTTCAAATACAAGAATCAGGAGAAGCATGAAAAGGTAAACAGAAAGAGAAATCATAAGGGACTTACTAAAGTTGAACTGTTTACATTTCTTCATGAAAAGATCATATTTCTAACTCTTGAGACTTTTCTCAATATTAGGGTAGTTGGAGGGATTATATACATAGAGACAGAGGGCACAGGGTAAGTTGAATATTAGTTGACTTTTAGATGATAGCTAAAAAATAAAATTAAGGGATGAGAGGAATATATTGGGAGAAGAAAGGGAGAAATAGAAGGGGCAAATTATCTCATATAAAAGAGGCAAGAAAAAGCTTTTTAAATGGAGGGGAAGAGGAGGAAGGTGAGAGGGAAAGAGTGAACTGAGAAAGAGTGAACCTCACTCTCATCACATTTGGCTTAATGAGGGAATAACATGCATGCTCAATTTGGTATAAAAATCTATCTTACACTACAGGGAAATAGGGGGAAGTGAGGGGAAATGATAGAAGGGAGGGCAAATGGGAGGAGGAGGTAATTAGAAGCAAGCATTTTTGAGGAGGGGATAGGGTCAAGAGAAAATAGAATAAATGGGGGGGCAGGATAGGAGGGAAGGAAATATAGTTAGTCTTTCACAACATAACTCTTATGGAAGTATTTTGCATATCTACACATGTATACCTTGTATTGAACTGCTTGCCTCCTCAGTGGGGATGGGTGGGGAGGAAGAGAGAGTAATTGAAACTCAAAGTTTTAAAAACAAATGTTAAAAATTGTTTTTACATGCAACTGTGAAATAAGATATACAGGCAATGGGGTATAGAAATCTATCTTGCCCTACAAGAGAATAGAAGGGATGGGGATAAGAGAAGAGAGGGGTGTTATAGAAGGGAGTGAAGATTGGGGGAAGTGGTAATCAGAATGTGCACTGTCTTGGGGTGGGCAGAGGGGAGAAATGGGGAGAAAATTTGAAACTCAAAATCTTGTGAAAGTGTCTGCTGAAAACTAAAAATAAATTAATTTTAAAAATTTAAAAGTTTTCATACAAGCAAAACCAAATTTATAAAGCAACTAAATTTATAAAGGAGAAACTGAGGAAACAAGTATCTCTGATAAAGACCTCATTTTTCAAATATATAGAGAACTGAGTCAAATTTGTAAAAATATAAGTCATTCCTCAAGTGATAAATGATCAAAAGATATGAAGACAATTTTCAAAGAAATCAAAACTATTTATAGTCATATGAAAAAAATGCTCTAAATCCCTATTAGTCAGAGAAAGGCAAATTAAAACAACTCTCAGGTACCACCGCACACCTATCAGAATGGCTAATACAATAAAAAAAGGAAAATGTTGGATGTTGGAGGGCATGTGGGAGAACTGAGACTGTAATTCACTATTGATAGAACTGTGAACTGATCCAACTGTTCTATAGAGCCATTTGGAGCTATGTCCAAAGGGCTACTACACTGTGTATAACCTTTGATCCAGCAATACCAGTGCTAGGTCTGTATCCCAAAGAGATCCAAAAAAGGGAAAAGGATCTATTTGTACAAAATTATTTATGGCAGCTCTTTTTGTGGTGGCTAAGAATTGGAAATCAAAGGGATGCCCATCAATTGGAGAATATCTAAACAAGCTGTGGTATATGATTGTAATAAAATATTACTGTGCTGTAAGAAATGGCAAGCAGGATGATTTCAGAAAAACCTGGACTTACATCAACTGATGCATTGTGAAGTGAACAGAACCAGGAGGACACTGTACACAGTAACAACATTATTCAATGGAGACTTAGCTATTCTCTGCTATAAAATGATCCAAGACAATCCCAAAGAACTAATGATGAAACATGCTGTCCACCTACAGAGAAAGAACCATATTGTTTGAATACAGACTGAAGCAGCTATTTTTCACTTTCTTTTTTTCCTTTTATTTCAGTCTTCTTATATAAAATGACTAATATGGAGATCTTTTACATAATTGCACATGTGTAACCTATATCTGATTGCTTACCATCTCAGGGAGAGGAGAGGAGAGGGAAGAAGAGCATAGAATTTGGAACTCAACATTTTAAATAAAAATATTAAAGAATGTAAGAAAAATAAAAATCACTTAAAATAATTTTAGTAGAAATCTTTCTGAAGTGTATTACTGACTCCCCTGCCTTCTTAAACAGAGTATGTTGAGCCTATTTAACCTTTTCTAGAATGTGCATGTAGGAAATCTTAATGAATGTATGGTAATATGGTCATGCTCTCAGAAGTTACTCAGGTATCACCAATTGTTTGCTACACTAAATACCCCTACGTTGCTAACTTTTTAAGCTGTGTCTGCTTTTTATGGTTTCCTTATTGTCAGACACTCACACTATTATCCCTACTGCTGGCTCTAATATCCCTATAGCCCTGCCCTCTTCAGTTCTAAATGACTGTTTCTAATCAGCAATGAAACTAGTTTGCCACAATTGTTAAAAGTGGCCAAAATCAGGGTAAATAGGATTTGATTCCACGCTCCTCCATAGGTAAAAATCCAATAGTTTGAGCAAATGGACAGGGACCTTTTTTTTTTGGTGGGGGTGCTGCCTCTCAGAAGTCTTTGGAGCATAATGCCTGTTTTTTCCCCTGGTCCCAATAATTGAGGGGTTTTTTGCATGTAGCCTCTGGATGAATAAGGTACCAGTGTATATATATTTATAACCTTTATAAAGTTTTGTGAATTACTGATATTTCCCTTAAAAATGACCATTTCCTTACCTTTTTCGGAAAGAGTGTGTGGTGAGACAAGAAGGAGTGATGAGATGATGCACTTAAATAAAAGCCAGTTTCCAAACCCAAAAGTGGCTTATGTGACAGTTTTCAGGAGTTATAAGGTTTTTGTAAGATTATGCAAATTTAGTAAGATGAGGAATATGGGACTCTCTCCATTTGTACAAAATATACATTTTTCTCCTACTGTGTAAACTGTTCACTTTGGCAATTAAGAAAACTGGCATCACTTGGCGAAGTCTAGGCCTTCAAGTATATCCTAGAATAGGATTTCTTTCAGTTCAGAGTGCAAAAATAGTAACTATGAAAATGTTCCCTCATCTTAAATGTGATGTTCAAGAGCAAAAAATCCTTAAATTATTAACAAGCACTTATTTCCTGTAAAATGGAAAGTTGACTTCAAAATCAGAAAGACTTGAGTTCAAGTCCTGCTTCCGACACATACAGTCTGTATGTGAATCTGGGCAAAATACCTAATTTTTCAGTGGTCCAGGCAATTTTCTAAGACTGTGTGTTGCAAAACTGGGAATGACCTATCTGTCTTAGTAAAGTTCGTTATTGGGAACTCTCTATACTGATGAAGTCACAGGTCCTAAATAAGCTGTATAACAAATCAGATTTTCAGTATAGTTTTTAACTGAAAAGCTAGTATATTAGAGTTTTTTGTTGGTGTGAACCTGAGATTTTATTGGTGTTGGGAACTCCTTCCATTGATAAAAATGGGCAACTCATCTGTAACTTGTAGTCTCAATTCTTGGCAGTATTGCCAGTTTAAGTGACTTCTCTGTAGTCATATAACTAGTATGTCAAAGCCAGCAACTGAATCCAGTTGATATTAGATGTAATACACTTTTTTTTAGAAAAAAACTCTATTACTGTCACAGTATAATCTATATACTTGTAGTTAGTAATAAAAACACTAATTTCCCCAAATTTGAAGATATTTTCTTTCATACAGTAAGTATGTAATATTGGTTGGATCTGGAAATTGTGTGGGTGGGTATGCTACCTTATTTTAGGTACAATCTCTGCAATGCCATATTTTTTATGAATTTTAAAGTGTCCCTCTTTTTATTTCTCCCATCTCTAGCCACCACATGTTGGGTAAGGCAAGAAGAACCAGCTTCTAATAAGAGGTAGCAGCAGCACTGATGTCCCTAAAGCTTGGTAGACTGGTTGTCTTTATACAGAACACCATTTTCCAGATGTGGCCAAACTCTGCTCCTAATGCTGCTAAAATTCCATGCATTCAGCCAAGAGGAAACAGCAACAGCTAAACCAGCTGCTAAAAAAGAGAACTCTCTGTTTTCTTTGCTGCATGGAGAGGAAGAAGAGGAAACCAGTAAGAAGAAACCACTTATATTTTTCTTCCTTAGACCAGAAGAAAGAAGAGTATTTCCCAAAGACAAAGCTGGACACATAGAAAATGAGTGATGGGAGAGGGTGAATGTGTGCATATACAATGTGTTTATAAATTAAGATAACTTCTGAAGAATATTGCATCATTCATAACAAAATTAAGCAGCCCTTAGTAACAATAGGCTTAAAGATTTAGTCAAAGTATCAACAGATATACAGTTACCCTGAGCAAAGCACACATAACACATAACTTGGTCAGTAATCATTTATGAATCACTCAGTATTTGCCAGACACTGTGGAAAATGATTCCTCTCCTCAATTTACTTGGAGGGAGGAAAGGCTAACACACATAAAAGAGTGAAGAGTATGAAGACCGTACATGAGTAAAGGCTACACAAAGTTGGGGTGAGGGCTGGGCCTATGATTTCACTTGTATAGAAACGCCAGGTGTGGAATCTCCTTCTTCATTCCCTGTCTGCAGCTTCTCTGCAATTTAGTGACTTAGGAAGTTTTCTAGAGCAGAAATGTCAAATATTCTCAAGTGCCACTGGAACGATCAAAATCTAATTAAGAAATATTTAACAGAATAAATAAAAATACAATAGAATGTAATATTAATATGTGGTTTTTTTAAGTGCTGCTGTAATCAGATTAAAATATAATTGGGAAATATTTAACAGAATAAATAAAAATACAACATTTTGTTAATAACACGGTTTTCTCTTTCTCAGTCAATATGTGACCTGTACGCATTCTTATGTACAGCCATTTCTAGTTGAGTTCGACTCCACTAGCCTAGAGCACTGAGTAGAGAAGTGTCTTGCTTGGGGTCACACAGCCAATATATGTAAATGGCTGGTTTGCAAGTTGTCACAAGGATTCAGAGAATGGGGGAAGTTAAGAAGATATCTTCATCAAAGATGACTCTAAGACTTTAAGCCTGAATGCTTGGGGAAATGGTAGTGCCACAGAAAAACAAAAGTGGGAATGTACAAAGAAATTTATTTATTAAATTTATTAAATGCTCAATGTGTGCAAAGCACATAATGTGTTGTTTTGGAAAGTGAGTTCAGTGAGTGGTAGTAAGTAATGTTCAATTTTCCATACTTCCGAGTAAACTGTGAACAATAAAGTTCACAGCAAGTGAAGTTCAGTTTTGAATATGATAAGTTGGAGATGACAAGGTATCTGAGTGGAATTGACCTATGTGGGGAAATCCAAGAAAGAAGTACAAGTGAGCATTCAGGACTGAAATTAGATTTAAGTTTCAGAATAAGTGACAGTTGAAGCCATGCAAATGAAAGGGCTTTCTAAAAGATAATGTAAAAAGAGAAAAAGCAGAGGTTCACAGACTGAGCTTTCTCATGGAGCAGAAACAAAAAATAAAGGACTCTTCAGTTTCCTTTCTTTCCTCTCTCCACCCTCACTCCAAGGGTATTCTTATTCTGACAGCAAAACAGTACCCCTGAATATCCCTTGACTGGGTTACTCAAATTATAGAAAGTTTCTCTATGTTTTCCTCAACATTTTTTTATATACATATACATACACACATATGGATTCTGTCTTCAAAATAGAATTGGTTTGCATCTACATAAAATTAGGGGAAAGGGACACACAGTGGTGTAGTGAACGCTGGATTTTGAGTTAGAAGTGTGGATGAGCATCTCTCCTCTGCTTCTTACTAAGATACTGAACAATTTCATCCCAATCACTTAATTTCTTGGGGCCTCTACTTCTTCATATAAAATGGAGAGAATATTTCTTGCACTACCTATTGCAAGGTTGGGAGGAAAGTGTTCGGTAAAGTGAAGAGGCACATTTGGTGGTAGGAGAACCACCAGAACAGTATAGTATAACACAATGACTCAGGAAAGGAGATGGATCTAAGCAAGAAAGCCAAAAGCAACACAGATATCAAGGAGAATAAAGATGAGAAGAGTCCATTTGGCTTGGTCTTCTGGTGACCTCAAGAAAAGTTTTAATAGGGTAGCAGAGATGGAAGCTAGATTGCAAGAAGTTACAGAGGTGGAAGTAGAAGGACAACAAGCCTAGAAGACTTATTTGGAACATTCGGCAGTAAAGAGGAGAGCAATGATTGTAGCACAGTAGCTGCTTAATAAATACCTGCTAACTAATCCAGAAAATGGCTAGCAGAATAATGAGAAGACCTGAAACCATGCCAGAAGAGTATCATCTGGAAGAACTAAGTATGTTTAGCAGAGAGAAGACTTAGTAGGGACATGATAGCAGTTAACCATGGGCCACAGTTTAACTATCTGTATCTTAATTTCCTCAGTTGTAAACTGTACAGACTATATGATCACTAAGGGCCCTTCTAGCTTCAAAACTCTTACTATAGATAGATAATGGAAATGGTGTCATGTGGGAAAGGGATTATGTCTGTTCTGAACACTCACAAGGTAAAACTAGGAGAAGTTGTTGAAAAGGAAGAATTCTCAAAACAAGAAATAATATATTTATGTAAGCTGATTTGGGAAGCAGCCAATTCCCCAAATCTTTGGAGACTTTCGAGTAGAAGATAATTGTGACCACTTCTTAGGCACCCAGGAGAGGGAATGCCTCCTCAAGAACTACATCACTCCTGAGATATAGGCAGCCTGTCCTGAATTATTCATGTGAAAGGCAATCTGGTCTGCGTAACATGGCCACATCACTCTCTCCTTTGTTTTCTGTTTATCTCTACATGTCACATTTCTACATGTCATATTTCACATCTCCATATAAGAGCAGGGACTGTCATTTTTTTCATCTCTGTGTCCCCAGCTCCCAGCGCTGAGAATTGAAGATTCTCAAGCATTTAATAAACATTTGCTGAATTGGCTCGGTTCAAAGGAAGCATATCAGCTACAAATTCTGATTATTTAATGGCACTTGGGCTTCCATCTCCAGGCTCTGGGGTAGCCAGTCACAATGAAGAAAATCAAATCCTGGAACTGTGCCCTCCTGTCCTAAGACTGTCTAGAAGGATTTTGATCTACAATTTCTTTAGGTCATAGGTGAGGAACAATTCTTTTGACAGCATGGAGACCGTTCCATTTGCTGGTTTCCCATATGGTCTAAAACGTGAGTACTTAACCTAGAAATCACAAAAATGAGGAAGTGTTACTGGACCGAACAAGAACAAACTCTAAGTGCTCACTGTTAAATTCTCGAAGTCAGTATAACCACATGGCAGGTGGTAGGTCATTTGGGTAGAGTCGGCTTTGCAAGTCATGTCAAAGGGGATCACAGGCACAGCCACGGTGGCCAAATCCCAAGGGCAAGATGACCTTAGCTCTACGGCATCCTACAACCAGAGTAAGTGGAAAGTCATACAATTCTGCCCCCAAAATCAGTTCTTGTCCCACCTCTTCCATCTCAGTCTCAACATCTATAAAGGGTGGTACAGGGTAGGTCAGGGACGCCGAACCAGCGGCCTTGAGGATTCAAAGGGCCCCTCTTGAGGACCTAAAGGGCCACCCACGGCCACCCCATCGGTAATCAGAGACACAATAAGACCCTGTCCAGGATACATTTTACGAAATAGCCATGAAATCTCTGGTTGGGGAAGGGAAGTGTCTCTCGCCATCGGACTAACCCTCGAGGAAAAAGGAGGCCTCCGGCCGGTGGCGCAATTATGAAATTCAGGGGTCCCTGCCAAGGTCTCCTGCCCTCCAGGACTCACGCAGGAAAGACCTGCGCCTTGGCGAGCACCGGGGGGCCACGCACGAGCAAGCTCCATCCTCTCGTTTACGTTCCAACGGGGGGAAGGCCCACAAAGCGGCCCAAAGAGCAGGGAGGTGGGGGCCCTCCGCCGACCCCCACCGGGGGGTCTGCGCCCGGGGCAGGGCGCCCTCCGCATCCGGGGTGAGCGGGGTCTCCTCTGACAATGGCCACCGGATGGGGGTGGGGGCGAGAGGTATAACCCGGCCAGCCGCATGACTGCCCAGGGTCTCAACGTCCCCACCCGTCAAATGAGAGCCCTAAATGCCGTGTTCCTATAAAGCGAGGAGCGTGCTCAGCGACCCAGCTAGGCCGGCCCCGCCCCGCCCCCCGCCCCGCCCCGCCCCCCTGCTCCAACAGGGGGCGGGGCTTAGTAAGGCGAAGGAAGTGACGCGCGAGGCCCGGCCAATCAGCCCGAGGGACTGCGAGCCTGCGCAGGAGCCCAAAGGATGGAGGGTGGGCTGGGGGCCTAGCACCCGCAGAAAGGGTAACGTGTAAGCGGGGAGCAGACAGTAGCCGGTCTTCCCCTAGGCAAGAAAAAGGAAGCTTGTTCCTGTTTGGGCTGATGACGTCACCGCCAGCACTTTTTTGAGATGACCCTTTAGGTCTTACTTCCAACCTTGCCCGTGTGGAAGGGACGCAGGCGGAGTCTCCTGCGCATGCGCCTTCGCGATGCTAGATCGTCAGCTGTTGCCAGGCAGAAAGGACAGAGCCCGGGGTCGCGGACCAGATCGTCCAGATCTGGAGATCCGACGTGCGGTGGAGTTTCAGATTCGCAGCTTGGCACAATGATCGGAATGCGTAGCGGGGGCAGCGGTTCTCAAACCCACAGCCTCTCTTATTTCTGAGCGTGACTGACAGAGTGGGGACCACCCCCACCTCCCCCACGCCCCTGATGCACAGACTCGCTGGGGCTGGAAGAAGCCGTAGCCCAGCCTGGCCGAGCCGGGGTTTGAACTCGCGGCTCCTGCTTGAGGGTTCGAGGCTCCTTCCACCACAACACAGGCTTTTCCTGTAGCATCAATGCCGCACCTGAGAGTTATCCAGCACTGTAACGAGAGCTGTAGGGAACACAGATCGAACATCGCACATATTCTCCGGCTAGCTGGAGTTACAAAGCAAGGATAAGTCAGCAAATCTGATCAAGGCACAAGCATTTATTAAGCGCTTCCCTGGGTCTGGCCCCGGACCTAACGATGGGGATAAAAAGAAGGTCCAACCTGCCCCGACCTCTAGGAGCTCACGTTTTAATTTCAAATTCCCCTAATCCAATAGGGGAGACCACAGGCAAACAGCTACTGTATATATGTACATGATACATACTGGGTAAATTCTAAGAAAATGTGTTGTGGTGTGTGACTAAATGTGTTTCTGTTCAAGAGTGATTAGGCTTAAAAGTAAACGGCAACGCTTTCTTAGGAAGCTAGGGACTGAAGTCCAATCTGACTCCGGACACTTATACCTGTGTGACTCTGGGTAAGTCATTTAACCGCTGCTTGCCTCAGTTTGCTCAACTGTAAAATCCTGCCTTGCAGGTTTGTTGTGAGGATCAGATGAGACATTTATGAAACACGCACATGAAAGGTACTATTTAACTGCTTATTCCTTTCCCTTTTCTCCCTCTTATTGTAGTACCTTGGGACTCCACAATGACAGATTGGGGACCCGGTAATCTAAAGGTATTGGGTTGGTTCTGCCCCATCCAGGGCCCTGCACTAATGAGGATAAGGATGATGACTATGGTGATGATAAACAATAATAATTTTCAAAGGTTCTCCAGCACTGTTGAATAGTAACTCCAGTGCCTGAAGATTAAGGTGCTTTGTCATAGAGATAGTTGTTAGTACTTAAAGGAGAAATTTAGACATTACTGAACCTAATTTATCCCCTGGGCATAGAGGGAATGAGTAGACTTGTTATGCAATACTGCCAAAGCTGAGTACTTAACAAGAGACAAGATGTTAGACCATGTTCCTAACCACAACTTCAGACTTTGAACATCATTTAATGTTATCCATGATTTCTTACAGTAACTGCTATGCACACGCGCCCGCACGCACACACAAATGTAGTTATTAAGTGTTTTGCAAAGGCAGCACAGTGCAAAGGACTGATAATGCACCTGTAATTAATTTACTTTAAAAAAATGGTGAGTTTATACATCAGACTATATAGACAATATATTATTAAGGGCAGAGGTACAGGGAACAGGTAGAGATATAGCTCTGAATCCTAAATGTTGCATGCAGTTTCATGGTCTGTTTGGCAGCACCATCTCAAAGAATTCAGTCAGACCATCACTAACCCAAGTATAGGCATTTATTGAGATTGACAACTCTCATGAAGCAGGCTAAGTTCTTAGAGGAACCAGCAACTTAGTAAGACAACATAGGCAAATTCATAGTGTAATGATGCTGTTTGCACAACAGAAATTAAGAATATTAAAAAGGCAGGAGGGGTTTATTAAGGGATTAGGTAATAGGGGAGAAGTCCTTTCAATGGTTTGGTGGTCAAACACTCTGGTCATGCTGCTTTCTGATTGCCTAGCTCTTGTGCTGCTATCTGGTCAAGATGGATAGTTAGGTATTGTAGGCCTGTCTTGGGCTAAATGGATGATGTGATTGTGGTTGAGTACAAGAACACACCTGTTCAAATATGTGATTTGGATCTGGGAGCAGTGACTTACTGAGTCAGGGGTTTGTGATGTGATTAAAGTCAAATTGTACAGTTAAATCAGGACATGCCTGCTGTTCAGGAGGGCCCATAAGGAAGTTAGAATATTGGAACTGGGGGCAGCTTTATTAGGATTCCATCACTAAACTCAGGCAAAATACTATCAGCAACACAACAAAAAAGGGAGAATGTCAAGGATATCAGCATATCCTTTGAAAGTCTGCAGGAAAATCCTAGATAGCCTGCTAGCAAAATGGCATTGTGTCAGATCAAATTAATAAAGGCTCCCATTGGGAATGTAGTTTACAAAAATCCATAGTGTTTTCTCAGGAAATCCAGAAGGTAGAACAAAATGTGCTCCATAATGTTTTCTCCCTTTAAGACCTCTCATGAAACTTGGAGGGCACTGAACTTTACCTAAAATGGGTTAAATACTAGGTTCTGAATAAAAGCCAAAGAAATGTCATGAAAAAGGAGTAGGGAATGAACTGCTTATGTTATCCCCCTTTTCATCTAGCCCCATCTCCCTGCTTTTCTGTCTTCTGACTTTCATTATATTATGGTTATGCTATTTCTGCACTAGTTTCTTAACTGTTCCCCTTGTCACTAGTCTCTCCATGCACTTTAATCTTCCTACAAAAATATCCTTTCATTTTTTTTTTTGTTTCTAGAAGAGAAAATTGAGATTAAGGGTGCAGATAACATGGTTGGCTGTGACCACTCTTCTTTAGTAATAAAAATAAAGGAGGAAAAGATGATTGAAGATGTAGAGGAACTTTTGAGTTATGGAATAATAGAATATCAGAGAGGTCAGAATGAATGGTTTCAATTTTCTTATTAAAGTAGAAAACAGTTAATTAGCGGAGTGGATAAAGTCAGGAAGAGCTAAGTTCAAATCTAGCCTCAGACACTTGTTAGCTGAGTGACTATAGGCAAGTCACTTAACCCTCGTCTACCTGAGTTTTCTCATCCGTAAAATGGGGATAAATAATAGTATCTATTTCACAGGGTTGTTGTGAAGACCAAATGAGATGTTTGTAAAGTGCCTTGCATACCTTAAAACAACATTTAAACCCTAGCTATAATTATAAGTAAGAGTAGAGGAGGTAGGAGAAGTGTGGGGTCTGAAGAAAAAAATGAAGGTCTGGTTTAGTTATAGAGAGGAATGGCTTAAAAAGTCAATCAAGGACATTTAAACAATTGGTCATGTCATAGGAGAGGACTTAAATGAGATTAGAGAAGAAAAAAAACATTTATAGTGGTCCTAAATAGAGGCCCTAAACAGCCTAATAATGTTTGACTAGCATGGTTCTTATCCTGAAGACAATATGGGTCTGTAAAGTTTTGAACCAGGGGTATGACATAATACAAGCATTTTTGTAGGAAGATTAACCTTTGAGCAAAATAGTTTAGTACAGAAAGAGACCACTATCATCCTAGTATATAACACCTTCCTAACTTGTCACATTATGACGAGTGATGAGTTAGGAAGGTGTTATATAGTAGGATTATAGAAGCCTGAACTGAGATGGCAGCAATAAGAATAAAAAGAAACAAATCTGAAAGATGTTTGGGGGAAAAATGGTAAGGCTTAATAAAAACTTAGGTTAAGAGGATAAAGAATAGATAGCAAAGAGTTAAAAATTAGTCTTAAGAGAAGGTGAATAAGGAAGTTGGGAGGAATAGCTGAATTTGTAAGGTACATAATTAATTAGAATTAAGACATTAGGAGTTAACAATAAAATACCTATATGAAAATGTCCAGTAGATAATTGATGATTTGGGAATGGACTATCATTTATAAAGGCTTTAGTTAAAATTAAAACCATTTGGTCATTCCAATGAATATTCATTGAACACCTACTTTACACAAGGCACTGTGCTAAGAAAGGGAGTTAGACTCCAAGATCTAGTCTAAATCTTATGCTTCTATAAAGTTAGGCAGTGCCTCAGCCTCTCATCTTGAAACTTCCCATTAGTCCATCCAGGGGCTAGGAATATTCACAATGGTGGCAAATTCAGTAACTGACCACTATGTGTCTCAGCTATATTGAGGGGAACATAAGGAACAGTACGTGATATGATCCTTGGGAGCTGGCATTCCAATAGAGAATGGATAAGCTGCTTTAGGAAGAGGATGGGAAAGGAGGAGAGCAAAGAACTAGAAAAATAACTTTGGGAAATGCCTCGATTTAGGAGTTGAAAGGAAGAAGGCGAGCCAACAATAAATACAGAAGTACCAATAGGAAAAGAATTGAAAGATTAATCTAAAGATTAGTTAGAGCCAAGGCAGAAAGGCAGAATGTGTAACTAGCAGAATTCAGTATCACAGAGAGGTATAGAAAAATAATGACTGGAAACAAGCCATTTGATTTGACAAGAAAGAAGTCATTAGTGACCTTTGCAGTTGGCATAGAACTTCACTAGTTTTGGTAAATGGAAAGAAGAGTCAGAATTGTAAGAGTTAAGGAAGAACTAGAGGACCAGAAGCAAACTTCACTTAACTGGAAAGTTTCACAGTGAATTCAATATGGAGGGGGAAAAGATAAAGATATTAGTAAGAGCAAAGGAATAAGCATGAGCGAAAGATCCAGCCATCCACAGAGCTGATCTTCCACAATTCTCCTCAACAAAGTCATACCATGGGTGAGTGTCCCATTATACACCATTTATCATTATCTCTACATTATGAGCTTAATTATTTTTTCTTTCCATAGTCTTCTGGCACTTAGTAATGCCAAGGGAATACTTGGCTTCCTTCCACTTACCTATCCCTCTAGATCTGCTGTAAAGTAATTCCAAGTAATTTCAATAATCTTATCTAGTCAACTCTAGAGAAGCTCCTGGGGCTTCATGAGGAACTATGGGGGAATAACTGAGGTACTTTGTCAAACCTCTGAGCTCTGGGGAATGGCTCACTTGGGGTACTGAGATAAAAGAGGACATTAGACTTTGCAATCACTGTTTTCATAATTTAGCATTGCTAATTGGATATGAGGGGCCCAGGATGCATTCCTCTTATAAGGCCAAAGGTCATCAAGAATTACATTGTGAGTAAAGGAGAGGAGTGGAGGTCCTTGTAATGACACTTGAACCATTACAGAGGGAAAAAGTTATGTCTTCTTTCCAAATAAAAATTCTGGAATTTTGACCATTATCACTATTTGGATGGGACCCATAACAGAGAGGTGGTAGCTAGGCTGCACAATGGATAGAACCCCAGGGCTGGAATCAGGAAGACTCCTGTTCCTAAATTCAAATCTGGCTTCAGACACTTACTAGCTGTGTGATCCTGGACAAGTCACTTAACCCTGTTTGCCTCAGTTTCTTTATCTGTAAAATGATCTGGAGAAGGAGATGGTAAACTTCTCCAGTATAGGGTTACAAATAGTTGGACCTGAATGAAACACTTGAACAACAACAGTAGAAGGAAGTCTCTCTGACAAAAATATCACTTTCTGGGGATCTTTGAATTGCAGGAAGAGCAACATGGGCTTGGCTTCTATGTCAGCTACCAAGAAGGCCTGCAAAAGGAAACTGACAGGGAGTAGTTTCTGATGGGAACTGAGAAAGGCAACGAGGGGACTGAAAACATGGAGCAAAGACTAGTGCCACCTTCTGTGAGCACCACAGGTTGATTCCTCACCTGGAAGATGGTCATCTACCTGAGAGCAAGTGTGGCTTCGGGAAGGGCCAAGGAAGGATCAATATGGTGTTTCCTGCCCAACAACTCCAGGAGAAATGCAAGGAGCAGAACAGAAATCTATATACCACATGTGTAGATCTGACCAAAGCCTTTGATACTGTCAGTCATGAGGGCTTATGGAAAATTATGTCAAAATTTAGTTGCCTGGAGAACTTCATCAGCATTGTACATAAGTTTCATGACATCATGCTTGCCTGGGCTCTAGATAATGGACAATGATCTCATGCTTTCCGAGTCACCAGTGAAGTGCAACAAGACTGTGTGCTTGCTCCCATGCTTTTTAGCATGATGTTTGTAGTCATGTTGTCAAATGCCTTCGATGAGGAGGCATCAACGTCAGCTGCTGCACTGCATTGCAATGATGGAAAATTCTTCAATTTGAAAAAGTTGCAAACCAAGACCAAAATGGAGGAGTGTTAGTGCATGATGTTTTATTCACAGATGATTGTGTGCTTAATGCAGCCTCTGAAACTGAGATGCAATGGTGTGGGTCCAAGACCACCAACTCAAATAAAAATCAGAAACTTCTCAAGGTAGAAGCAAAGCATGAAGATTTTATTATGATCTTGCGAGAAAGGGAGAGTGAGGCAATTACAGAAGACAAAAATAGAGATTATATAGCCCTAACACAGGTCCCACCCCCTGCTGGCCTTTAACTCCCATTAACTAGGAGGCAGGCTCACAATCTAAAAGTGACAGTCTACCCTGTGAATAGGGGACAAGGAAGCAGTGGAATAACCAATAGAAAGCTAAAATAACATTAACCTTATTTGGCAGGCATTATGTTGATGTGGCGACCCAAGGCGGGGGAGTTAAGTTTCATATTCCCAAAAGTCACATGATTTCTGGGAAACCAAAACTCAGAACTAACCATCTACTAAAAGCCTTTTGTTAAGCACTGAGACATCTTCACTAACGTCATTAGATTCACAGCGAAGTATGGATTATTTGCTGCTTAACAACACCAAGATAACAGAGGTGCTCCATCAGCCACTACCACACCATCCTTACGTGGAACCACTGGTTACAGCAAATGGAGAAGTGTTGAATGCTGTGGATAACTTCACTTAACTTGGTAGTGTACTTTCCAGGGATGTACACATTGATAATGAGATTGACACATGCAGTGCCAGAGCTAGATTAGTACTTGGGAGGCTCTGAAGGAAAGTATGGGAGAGAAGACGTATTAGACTATTGAACTGAAGGTCTATAGAGCTCTTGTGCTGACCTTGTCATGTATGTCTGTGAAACCTAGAAAACACTACCAGTGCCATGCTAGGAAACTAAATAACTTTCTTTTGAATCATCTTAGGAAGAGTCTGAAGATCACCTGGCAGGTTAAGATACCAGCCACTGACATTCTTTCTCAAACTAAACTGCCAAGCAATCAAACTCTGCTGCAGAGAGGCAACTCTGGTGGGATGGTTACATAGTTTGAATGCCAAACGTACGCTTACCAAAAAGACTATTTTACGGAGAACTCACACAGGGCAAGTGATCACATGGTGGTCAGAAAAAGGGATACAAGGACACTTTCAAGGTCTTTCTTAACAACTTTGGAACTGATGGTATGACATGGGAGACACTGGCACAGAAATGCCCAGCATGGTGCACCCTCATCAGAGAAGGTGCTGTGCTCTATGAGCAAAGCAGAATTGAAGTAGCTCAAAAGAAATGTGAGATGCGCAAATTTAGAAAATCCACCCCAAATGTTCACATGAACTATTTGTGCATGACTTATGGTAGCATTCTGAGCTTGTACTGGTCTGATCTGCCATAGTTGGACACGTGATTTGACTGTAACATAGTGATGTCATTTTGGTCCTCTTGGAGAATGAAATGTAACAACTAAGTAACTATCTGAAATTAAATTTATTGCTCTCCTAAGAAAAAAAAACAAGAAGTTTACCTTCATCACATTCGACTAAAGGAAGGAATAAAATGCACACTCATTTTGGTATGAAAACCTATCTTACAATACAGGAAAGTGGGGGAGAAGGAGATAAGCAGGGTCAGGGGGATGATGGAAGGGAGGACAATGGGAGGAGGGAGCAATTTGAAGTCAACACTTGGGGAGGGACAGGATCAAAAGACAGAATAGAAACAATGAGGGGCAGGATAGGATGGAGGGTAATTCAGTTAGTCTTACACAACACGACAATCATGGAAGTCATTTGCAAAATTACACAGATATGGCCTATATTGAATTGCCTGCCTTCCCAAAGGGAATGGGTGGGGAGGGAGGGATGGGGAGAATTTGGAACTCAAAGTTTTAGGAACAACTGTTTAGTATTGTTGTTGTAACTAGGAAATAAGACATACAGTTAATGAGAAATAGAAAGTGATCTGGCCCTACAGGACAAAAGAGAAGATGGGGACAAGAGATGGGAGGGATGATAGAAGAGAGGGCATATTGGAGATAGGGAAAATTAGATTGCTTGGTGTATTGGGGTACGGGGAGGGGATAAAAGGGGAGAAAATTTGGAACCCAAAATTTTGTGAAAATGGATATAAAAAGTTAAATAAATAAATATTAAAAAAAAAAACAATGATACTTTTAGAGGGAATTACTTTACCATTAGTTACCTCTTCCTAAAGTATTAATTAATGTTTCTCATAAGAGTTTAGAGAAATGTGAAAAAAAAAAAGAAAAAGAAAATGAAAAAAAAATGAAAAAAATAAATTTATTGCTCTCCTAGAGGATTTTGGAATTGCTAGTGAAATGATTTAAACTGTGGGGCTAAGGTTGTTATCTATACCCAGGGAAATGTCTTTTAGGTTAAAGATACCAGATAGGGGCAGAGTCAAGATGGTGGAGTAGAAAGACGCATGTTTACGAGCTCCAAACCCACAGCCCATAGAATTAATGTAAAAAGAGATCCCCATAAATTCTGGATCACTGTAAGGTGTGCAGAAACAGAGTGGAAGAGATTTCCATTCCAGAGAGCTGTCCCCAGGGTCCATCGCGCCCCGGAAAGCAGACCCCACCCCAGCGCTGCCCTGGCCATGGCCCCAGAGAAGCTGATCCGAGCAGACTTCAGGGACAGAACCTCTGGTAGCCGGGAAAGTCCCTCTGCTCACAGAAGCTACAGGTCAGTGAGTGAGACGGCTGGGCTGGAAGAGGGGAGCGGGGTGTATCCGTGACTGGGGCCCCCTCGGGAGGAAGCTGCGGAGGCAGAGGCAGGGGCGGGGGGTGCAGCGGCCCAGGACTCCCCCAGCAGCAGGCAGGATCTTCATTACTGAGAGTCTCTGCATAAACCCCTGAGGGAGCTGAGCCTGGGAGGCGGCCCTGACCCCACCCCAGCACCAGAACTAAAGCTCACATTGATTAGCAGCTGTGCGCGGCGCGGAAAGCCCATTTGAATCTCAGACCCCAAGCACTAGCTGGGCAGATCTAGGCGGGGGTGGACAGGAATCTCAGAAGTCAAGTAACTGGCTGGGAAAATGTCTAGAAAAGGGAAGAAAAATAAGACTATAGAGAGTTTTTTCGAACGGATGCAAATGATCCCAACTTTCGGATCTGATGATGAGGACATATTCTTGCCATCAGGGAAAGACGTGGAGGGCAGGGCCTCGGTACCCCAGACATCCCAGGGGGATGTCAGGTGGGCTCAGGCCTTGGAAGAACTCAAAAAGGATTTTGAAAAGCAAGTTAGACAGGTGGAGGAAAAACTGGGAAGAGAAATGAGAGAGATGCAAGAAAAGTATGAAAAATGGGTCAATACCTTGGTAAAGAAGACCCAAAAAAATGCTGAAGAAAATAACACCTTGAAAAATAGGCTCACTCAATTGGCAAAAGAGGTTCAAAAAGCCAATGAGGAGAAGAATGCTTTCAAAAGCAGAATTAGCCAAATGGAAAAAAGAGGTTCAAAAGCTCACTGAAGAAAATAGTTCTCTCAAAATTAGAATGGAGCAGATGGAGTCTAATGACTTTACGAGAAACCAAGAAATCACCAAACAAAACCAAAAGAATGAAAAAATGGAAGAGAATGTGAAATATCTCATGGGAAAAACAACTGACCTGGAAAATAGATCCAGGAGAGACAATTTAAAAATTATGGGACTACCTGAAAGTCATGATCAAAAAAAGAGCCTAGAAATCATCTTCCATGAAATTATCAAGGAAAACTGCCCTGACATTCTAGAACCAGAGGGCAAAATACGTATTGAAAGAATCCATCGATCACCACCTGAAAGAGATCCAAAAAGAGAAACTCCTAGGAACATTGTGGCCAAATTCCAGAACTCCCAGCTCAAGGAGAAAATCTTACAAGCAGCTAGAAAGAAACAATTCCAGTATTGTGGAAATACAATCAGGATAACTCAAGATCTAGCAGCTTCTACATTAAGGGATCGAAGGGCGTGGAACAGGATATTCCAGAAGTCAAAGGAACTAGGACTTAAACCAAGAATCACCTACCCAGCTAAACTGAGTATAATACTTCAGGGGAAAATATGGTCTTTCAATCAAACAGAGGACTTTCAATCATTCTTGATGAAAAGACCAGAGCTGAAAAGAAAATTTGACTTTCAAACACAAGAATGAGAAGAAGCATGAAAAAGTAAACAGCAAAGAGAAGTCTTAAGGGACTTACCAGAAGTGAACTGTTTACATTCCTACATGGAAAGACAATATTTGTAACTTTTAAAACTTTTCAGTATTTGGGTAGTTGGTGGGTCCATACACACACGTACACGCATGCACGCACACACACATACACACATGCACACACATACAGAGACAGAGAGCACAGATTGAATTGAATAGGATGGGACCATATCTTAAAAGAAATTAAGGTAAATGGTGAGAGAGAAATGTAGTGGGAGGAAAGAGGGTGAAATGGAATGGGGTAATTATATGTCATTTAAGAGGCAAGTAGGAGACTTTTTAGTGGAGGGAAAAAGAGGAGAGCTGAGAAAAAAAAAAAAACAAATAGTTTACCCTCATCACATTTGACTAAAGGAAGGAATAAAATGCACACTCATTTTGGTATGAAAACCTATCTTACAATACAGGAAAGTGGGGGAGAAGGAGATAAGCTAGGGGGGGGGGGGGATGATGGAAGGGAGGGCAAAGGGAGGAGGGAGCAATTTGAAGTCAACACTTGGGGAAGGACAGGATCCAAAGACAGAGGAGAAACAATGAGGGGCAGGTTAGGATGGAGGGTAATTCAGTTAGTCTTACACAACACGACTATCAGGGAAGTCATTTGCAAAACTACACAGAAATGGCTTATATGGAATTGCCTGCCTTCCCAAAGGGAATGGGTGGGGAGGGAGGGATGGGGATAATTTGGAACTCAAAGTTTTAGGAACAACTGTTTAGTATTGTTGTTGCTACTAGGAAAGAAGACATACAGTTAATGAGGACTAGAAGGTCATCTGGCCCTACAGGAGAAAAGAGAAAATGGAGATAAGAGAAGGGAGGGATGACAGAAGAGAGAGCAGATTGGAGATAGGGAAAATCAGATTGCTTGGGCTATTGGGGTGGGGGGAGAGGATAAAAGGGGCGAAAATTTGGAACCCAAAATTTTGTGAAAATGAATGTAAAAAGTTAAGTAAATAAATAAATAAAATAGCCACAAAAAAATATAAAATAAAATAAAGATACCAGATAGAATTGGAGTAAGAGATCTGTTAAGGTAGAAAGAAAGAAAGAAAGAAAGAAAGAAAGAAAGAAAGAAAGAAAGAAAGAAAGAAAGAAAGAAAGAAAGAAAGAAAGAAAAGAAAGAAAGAAAGAAAGAAAGAAAGAAAGAAAGAAAGAAAGAAAGAAAGAAAGAAAGAAAGAAAGAAAGAAAGAAAGAAAGAAAAAGAAGGAAAGAAGAAAGAAAGAAAGAAAGAAAGAAAGAAAGAAAGAAAGAAAGAAAGAAAGAAAGAAAGAAAGAAAGAAAAGAAGGAAGGATTAAAAAAAAAAACTGTGGTCAGAGCTTGTTTGGGGAATAGAATAGTAAGGCAGGTACCCTTTCAAGTTTAGGATATGACTTATTAGATTGCCACCCTTCCAATGGTGCTTCCCATTCCTGAGTTGAGAGATTAAATGCAAATAAGATAGTTTGAAAATTAAAAAAATTAATGTGAAAGTTAATTAAAAGTTAATTAGATAAAATTGTGTGTAATTACAGTCTCAAAACCCATTGGTATGGGATTCTGTTGGTGGAGATCAATTCCCTTACACTTGAGTGAGAGGTGAGGTGGAGTTGGTGAGAGCAGAAAGTGGGAGTGGTGGGGAATAGGTAATTCTTAAGATTTGGGGGGATTACTTTAGGTTCTGGCTCCCAACTTCAAGACAGAAAATGGATAATGTGAACTTTACTTCAGGTTGCTAAAGGAAGAGTTGGAAAGAAACCAACATGAAAGGAGCAGGCAGTCTCCATCATGACCCTATCCCCAGTTTGCTCCACTAGAGATGTCAGGGAATTTACCCTTGGGTGAGATCTGAGACTCTCTCTCTCCATTGAGCTGTTACCATACTCCCAAGGAGAGAGCTCTTTCACTCTGTATTATCTGATATATATTCTCACATGTATACTTTCTCTGATTTCTGTTTTGTTATTGAATTGTATAAATGAATTTCTTTGGTAATTACCATGCACGTTCATTGGGCAGCTGGTATTTGGTAGGGAGTCAAGCCTTGAATATAAACCCTACAATCTTGATTGTCCCAATGATGAAACAGCAATCAGAAGTTAGCTTGAGCCCAAAAATCATATCCCCTAGCCAACAATATTTAAATGAGCAGATAGATTTAATTCTAGCCTGGTATCTCCTTTCTAAGGAAAGTGAGGTGGTCAAAGCTAATGGCTTCAACTTCCTGCTTCCCCTATTGGCAGAAATTAAAGTATACTTTGGAGAAGGATGGGGGAGAAGAGGTTAAAGATGTCTATTCTGTCTCTGTTTGAGCCAAACAATACCCCATTCAACATGTGAAGGATAGCCCTAGCAGCAAATGGAATAAGACATACTACTATGGACTTCACCTCTTGAAGGTCAGGTAGGTTAGATTTCATTCCTCCCTTAGAGTTCTCTGGTACCATTAAGTGGATGAAAGTGGGGGAGATCTAGGCTCTACAAATGACTCCAGATCCCACAAATAGTAATCCTCCTCCCCAAGTGTAGGAGGTAAACCCCCTGCACCCCTGTGCCATGGAACCACTAGCAGTCAGATTAGCTTTTGCACACAAATATTTACTTCAAAAGGAATAATCACAAATATTGTATTGTTAATGTATTTTTGCATAATCAGAAGATCTTTCCCATCCATTAATAGGCCCATGTGACCTGCTTGAGACACATGGAAGTCTGAGTCACATGAGTCTGTGGTGGGAGGAGCTTGATTAATGGGTGCAGCAGAAGGGGTGGGTCAAAGCTGAGAGAAAGTTGGACACAGCGGTTAGAATGGAGGGAGAGAGAGGAAGCAGGCAGCAAGCTGTGAATGTTCATCTGTGGGAAGGCTGTAGCAGGGGGAAGACTTGGGGTTGGTGTTGCCCCCTGCATTGTTATTGTATATAGATTTCTTTGTTGCTATGATGAATTTGACTTTCTGGTGTTGGGATTCAGCTTTCTTGTGTTTAAATATAGGTTTTGGTTTGGTCTTTCAGGTAGAGAGTCTGTTATATTTTGTGATTTAGAATTATGCTTGTACATTCATAGCTGACATAGGCACTGTGAATATTGCATTGGCACTACAAATATACAAATTTACTCCTCCAACATGTGGGAGATATAATCTCTCCCCCCACTTCCATCACCTTGGTTTGGAGAAGAAAGGGGTTAGGGTCATAGATTAGCTAGATTCTCATAGAGAACAATTCCAATTCCAAGCCCAAAGTTCCCTTTGGCCTCCAGTTGCAGGCTTCTCAGCTTTTTAAGGGTTCCACGCCAGGGTCTCTGGCTGCATCATCCCACCTGCAAACCTGGTTCCAAGGTCTTCATCGCTCTAACTGCCAGGTCCCAGAGAGATCACCTCTGGAATCTGAAAGTGCCAAGAATAAATACCCCCAGGCCCATTTCTCAAAGCCAGGGTTAAAAAGGAAGAACAAAGGAAGGAAGTCCTTCCCTTCTCACTGGTTCAGTTCATGGCAACCGTGCTGTGGGTTAACTGGGATCTTCACCTCCTGGACAAAGCAGGAAAGAGCTGCAGAAAAAGAGAGCAACCACCTTAGTCTCTCCAGTTTTAAAGACACAGTCAAAGTCAATCACAGGATGCCACACCTACCCAATTGCAAGGGGATGCAGGAGGCTCCCTCCACATTAGACAGTCTGGACATGCTCCAGAAACCTCTAAGGGTACCTACATGTTAGGAACCTACATGTTGCCATGCCCAAACAAGCCCTGGTTACAACAGTGACAACAACATAAATCCCTGTTATGGTAGGAAAATACTACAGTCCACTAACAGGTGCTGGGCAGCTAAGGGGAACTAAGTTGGATTTCTCCATGCCAGACAACTTCCTGAAGAGGAACTTAAATTGAATTTTATTGAGAAGACAAAACATTTATATTAGTTATGTAGTCTATAATAATGCCACTCCATGAGATATACTATTTTAAACTAAATTACTAGAGTAGATATAATAATTTTTCTATCAAGAAAATAATGTTCTTTCAAGGACAGCTAGGTGGTGCAGTGGATAGAGTGCCAATCCTGGAGTCAGAAAGACTCATCTTCCTGAGTTCAATACTGGCCTCAGATACTTAACAAGCATGGGCAAGTCACATAAACCTGTCGGCCTGGAGAAGGAAATGGCAAACCACTTCAGTATTTCTGCCAAGAAAACCCCAAACGGAGTAATGGAGAGTCAAATACAACTGGAAAACTGCTATATTTCACCACATAATCAGCACACTTTTTTCAGTCCAAAAATCGGTTTATAACTTTTCATCAAGTAATCATCACATGGTATAATTCTGTTCATTATGCCTCTTAAAAGGTAAACAGAACATCATAGTATTCACCAGCAGCATATGGATACACATTTATCTCTCAGGCATTGGGAACAGTGAGCCTAGAATTCTTAGTTTGTCAGTATATTTCTGGAAAGTCTACTTGCGTGGTTTGTTTAGAGAGTCACAGTACTAACAGTTTTGTCAGTCCATCCAATGAAGAGCCGCAGGCGCAAGGAGCAGGGGGGCAGATGAAGCTGCCATGAGTAAGTAATATATTATGTATATATTATGGTAAGACTTGTATCTTCCTGCACTAACTAAACTGTACAGTTCATCTGCCAGTGATACATTAACGTGTAAAGCATTTCTTTCTGATTATGGGTAAATATAAAAACTATTCTGCAGACTTCAAGCTGAAAGCTGAACAGCATGAAAATAGAGCTGTGGGAAGATAGTTTTCAGGGAGTGAAAAGTTGGTGCAAGACTGGAAGAAATTAAAAGACAAGCTAAAGAAAACACAAACTTTTCTAGATGTGCATTTAGAGGTCTCTATAACAGGCAAGTTTTCACAAATCCATGAAGTGTTTCTGTATGATGAGATACTAACAGTAGTATCTATTGATACTACTGTGTATCACATGAGGTGGTGCAAAAGAAGGTACTGGAGGTAGGGTGTGCAAACATAACATTCTTACAACTCAGTTTAAGGCAAGTAATGATTGGATTATGACAGTCATGCGAAAATGCAATCTGTCTGTGCTAAGGAAAACCACAATATGCCAAAAGTTGCCACTTGATTACACTTACAGGTTAGAGAGTTTCATCAGTTTGTTTTGTGCATGCGCCAGGAAATTTCATACTTTATTAAATCAGTAATGCTGATCAGACTCCAGTGTTTTTCAATATGTCTCACAGTAACACTATTGTGCTAAAAAGGAGCATTGACTGTATGAAAACTAGTGGTAATGAGAAATTATGATATGTGGTAATGGTTGCATTACAGCTGATGAAAGGAAGTCAATGGCTTAAATAATTTTCAAGAGGAAAACATTGCTTAAGGAAATATAATTTCCCCTCGAAATTCATGTATGAGTGCAACCAAAGGGTTGGATGGACTTAGAACTCATGGTGGACTAGATAAAAACCGTCTAGAACAGAAGACTGGGAGCATGACTGAAACGTCCAGCCTCATTTTCGATAGTTCCCGAAGTCACATAGTGAAAGAAGTGAAAAGTGCAACAGGCAGTCATTCCTGGTGGCCTAAAATCTATCTTGCAGCCATTGGATGTATGTATGAGCAAACCGGTTAAAGATGATTTGCACCACTATTTCTACAATGAGTGGATGAAGAGCAGTGGTCACCAATTGATGCCCCCTGGAAATACTAAGTTCCCTTCCTTGGAACTGATATGAACGTGGGTAATTGAGTTAGGACCTTATACCACATGAAATAGTCATCAAAAGCTTCAAAAAGGTAGGAATTTCAAATGCCTTAGATGGATCTGAAGATGATGCACTGTGGCAGAGCCACCGATGTAAACATATCTGATATGAGTGGTGCTGAGGTGAGAACATCAGATAACGAAATCGATGATGATGGAACAGAATCTTTGGATACCGAAGATTACATTTTCTAAATACACACTTAGCAATGCTATAGTAAATTTTCTCAAGTAGTAAACTTTATATAATGCACAAATTAATAATAATAATGTAATAACTTTATTTTTCAGACTAGAAAAATGTTCACTAAACTGTCGTGAAGAAATGACGTACTGTGATTTGAATTATTCAACCTTCAGGTATGTTCCCAAGAATTTGTGAATATCCTAATCTTTCACCAAAGACAGTTTAGTAATAAATGATTTTTAAGTAACACTAGCACAGTTTTTAAAAGCTTCACATAATGGTCCTACCTCACTTTTTGGCAAAAAACGTGGCATAAAATCTGTGACGATTATGCCCCAAAATACAGTATTTAATGTTTTCATGATACAAGCAATCCATTTCTCTAGTATCCACCAGATGGGGTATTACCACTTTATATTTCTGGTTTCCCTTTAGAAATAAAAATGCAAAATGAAAACAAAACTCCAGAATTCATTTTGCTTTATGAAGGAACAGAATTTGGTCCTGGGAAATGTTCATCTTTTGTAATTACGGAAAGGTAAGGCAACAAGGTATTTGTTAGGCACTTCCTGTGCCTTACTACGCCAGCAAGATATATGAACCAAACAAAAAAAAGGTCCCTGTCTTCAGGAGGTTTCCATTCTAATGGGAAAGGACAATATACAAAAGAGGGGAGGATTTTAGCCGCATCAACAGTTATGTGAATGATTCTGAAATCCCTAAAACAAAAGACACCGAGTGAGGAAAATAATGGGTATTAACTAAAGTCACCACTTTTAGACACAAAATATTTTACTACTTTTTTTCTCTTTTTGAATCATACCCCCTGAGTAAAGTTCCCTGCAATTGCAATGGATACTTTTTGTTTTCTCTTTACAAAAATGTTTAAGAAACCATAGGCAATCATTTTGTTCACTTCTCATCTCTCCCACCCCCCTTATTTGAAGGTTGTGTGACCTTAAAGAAATAACACAGCCTCTCAGATATTGTTATTGCTCAGTCATGCCCCACTTTTAATGAACCCATTTGGGGTTTTTCTGTCAAGGATACTGGAGTGATTTACCATTTTCTTCTTCAGATCATTTTACAGATGAGGAAACTGAGGCAAGCAGGATTAAGTGACGGGGTCATATAGCTAGTGTTTGAAGTCAAATTTGAACTCAGGAAGATGAGTCTTCCTAGTCCCAGGGCCCAGCATTCTATCCACTTTGCCACCTCGCTGCTCCAGACTTCTCAGTACCCCCAGACAACAGTCTGAGCCTATATGTTTCAGAAATCACGTATCTGTTCTTATAGAGATGAAATCACCTGTCTGAGCAAGTACAAAGACATAGCTAACTTTTATATGATACGTTACACATATTTTCTCATTTGATCCTCACACCACACCTGCGAATTAAGTATGACAGGTACTTTTGGTCTATTTTACATAGGAGTACACTGAGGCACAGAGACAACAAGAGATTTTCCCATTATCACACAGCTCATATATGTCAGAGGAAAGGTTAAAAGTTCAGTCTGTCCTGAGAACAAATCCAGTACTTTTTCCCACCTCACTGACTCCTGAAGAAGTGTTACTCAGATCAGTATGTGGATAATTGCTGCTTAGATCAGAATGGTATACATTGCCTAATTAAATGGAAGGAAATACTAGATCTGGGATCAGAAGCCTTAGGTTTGAATGCCATTTCTGCTGTGTCCCACCTGTGTGTCTTTTGGCAAGTCCCTTCCTGCAACCTTACGCTCTTCATCTATAAAATGAGGGGGTTTGACAGTATGATCTCTAAAGCTCCATTCAGTCAATAATACTCTTGTATATTGTACTAGAGAAAGTATTTGGTATTAAAAGTGTGTCTGTGGTATAGAAGTATTATAGCTATTTGTTTCTAATACATACACACACAATATTTATGTGTGTCTATGTGTGTGAGATTTGACTATTTAAGAATAATATTCACTGTTAGATTACTACTTTGTATATATTTAGGTGATTATTTAGTAGCAAATAGGAGTATCTCTTAATTTGGTCAATAAGCACTCCAGACAAGGCTACTCCATGTTCAAAGTCCTCTATGGATCTGTATCTACTCCAAAACAAAAAAGCATCACTCATGAACCCTCACTGATGTGTTTACTTTTACTAGTCAGCCAGGTACTTAATTAATTAAAAACAAAGGCATTTAATGAGACACCATAACAGAAAAGTAGCAATAAAACATCTCCTCCATAAACGTGGTCATGTTCTGCAACACATATACATATATACAATACGTATGCATTTACATGCATACATATATACATATATGTGTATACACACACATATACTATCGATAGGAAGAACAGATACATATAAGAAATATGTGTGGAGAGACATATATGTTGGGAATAGAGAGATAAAGAGACAATCATTCCTTTGATACCATGGTACTACTATTTTCTTTTGATTCTGCTGGATGTGTTCCCCCTTATCTTACATGGCATTCATATTTTGTTAGGAGTTTGGGAACGGTGTGTAGTCACTTCTGGGTATTGTTCCTTGCCAGTATTTCATGGTTGCTACTTTCTGTGGTTTACTGGTTTCATGGTTTCTGCTGATTTTTGACAAAATGTGGTTCTGAAACTGGGATGTGCAACTGTGGAGTTTTTTTTTTTTTCTGCTTCGAGTTTCTGGCTTCAACCGGTGTCTTCACATAAAATACTTTCTCATAGGATGATGAATGCCTTTTCCCATTGCTCTTTTTGCTACAGTTCTCTTACTTTTATTTTTATTACGGCCCTTTTAGAAAGGTACAAATCTCAAATATCTAATCATTGGACTAAGAAAAAAATCCTTTTCAGCTTTTCTCTCATAATGAAAAGTCTGTTTTTCTAAACCTTGGCTGAAATAAATATTGGCTTCCTTCAGTTCTCAGCTCCTAAAAAAGCCTTTCTCAGACCTGTTTAATCTTTGTGTCTTCCCCTTGATATTGTAGCCAATTTATACTGTGTAATACATCTTGTTTATACATAATTATTTATATGTCTCCCTCACCAGACCATGAGCTCCTTGAAAACAAGGATTCTTTTTTTGCCTTTCTTTGTATGCTCAGTTTTTGGCACAATGACTGAAAGTAAGTGCTTCCTAAATGCTTGTGCACTGACTGACTGTGGAAAAGAGGATGCACCTGAGCTAATGACTCCTGTTATTTGGTTAAAGTCAAAAGCTAGAAGTGGAAAGAAGTAGCATAACCTTGTGCCAGTAGAGTCACTGTTGGCTCATTTTCAGGCTGAGCCACAGGACCAAAAGACTGCCATCAGGCAGTGGTCATGCAAGGTTAGCAGGAAGTATATATGGCAAAGATGGCATTCCATGCCCTGGCAAAGACTACACTCCTGAAAGAAACTGCAAATGATAAATGCCTGCCAGAAACCGAAGCTACATAAGACCAACAGGGAGAATGCTCACAGAAAGAATACGATGACATCATTGAAGACGTCAAGAACCCACTTTATCAGGAAAGGGAATGGTCTGGCCATGTGTGTGCCCTGGTCACTGTTCCCTCTCTCTGTATGTCTCTTTTTCCTAGGCATGGTGTATGTATTTGTGGAAAAATATATCTCTAGGTTATGGGAGAAACATTTTGTTGCTGCTTTTCTTACTATGTTAGTTCATTATGTGTCTAAATAAATGATTCTAATAAAGGTTTTACACAGATGAGAAAACAGACTCATGGGTCCATAATTGATTTCTTCCAAGTTACCTTTTTAATTTTTAGTAAAAGTACCATTCATGGTTATTTCTGCTTTTTTTAGAATATTTCCATTTTTGAGATAGCTTGAGAATCAATGCCCGAATTCCTTTAAAATAGTGTTGCCTCTAGTGTCAGTTCCTTCTGTACATCAGGTCCAGGTCCTGATTTTTATATCATATATGGAGGTCCAAACACAGTGGTCCTATTATGGTTTCCAGTAAGAGTCTATGGTTATCCTTAGTTTTTGAAGAAGACCATGACATCAGAAAAATGATGACATGACTTGCATTTGACTGTTTTGAGTGAGGGAGGGCTGTGCAAGGTCACCAGCTTCATTTTCCCCTCCTGAGCCATCTGGATCCAATGATTAGATATTCATCAGGATGACTGGAAAAGACCCAGGATGCAATGGGAGACCTTGGCCTATTCAGATACTCACTTAGAGTGAGGTAATGCCCATTCAGCCAATAGGTCTTTAAGAAATAATCAGGAAATGAACCTTTTAATGAGCGAAGGAAAAAAACAAGTAAATCGGGCTGGGAGGGAAAGAGCAACAGTAATTACTGATAAGCACTCTGAAGCCAGGAGGGTCCCAAAAGGAGCCATTAAATGGAGTTTGGGCAGGCACCTATTGTTGTGCAATGTATAGGCAGTAAGAGTAACTCATTACAAAAACACCAGCAGTCCTATTTCATTTCACATAGGTTTATTGTTCTCTTTCCAATTTAATCTGCAGAAACTTCAGGAATAAGACTGCTTAGTTGTATTTCATGTGAAACTATCTTCTCAACTGTCTATTTCATGAGAGGATACTGCTCATAGTCTATCATTTCCTCTGTAGTGCTTTGTAAATAAGCATATAGTCCAGTCTCCATCTGTTGAAGGAGTTTTAATGATAAAAGTCTGAAATGAATTAGGTAAAAGTCCCAAATAGTGCCTCTGCTTCTTTTTTATTTATTTATTTGTTTGTTTATTTATTTAATTTTTTACATTCATTTTCACAAAATTTTGGGTTCCACATTTTCTCCCCTTTTATCCCCTCTCCCCACCCCAATACCCCAAGCATCTAATTTTCCCTATCTCCAATCTGCCCTCTCTTCTGTCATCCCTCCCTTCTCTTGTCTCCATCTTCTCTTTTGTCCTGTAGGGCCAGATGACTTTCTATTCCTCATTAACTGTATGTCTTCTTTCCTAGTAGTAACAGCAATACTAAACAGTTGTTCCTAAAACTTTGAGTTCCAAATTCTCCCCATCCCTCCCTCCCCACCCATTCCCTTTGGGAGGGCAGGCAATTCAATATAGGCCATATCTGTGTAGTTTTGCAAATGACTTCCCTGATAGTCGTGTTGTGTAAGACTAACTGAATTATCCTCCATCCTACCTTGCCCCTCATTGTTTCTCTTCTGTCTTTTGATCCTGTCCCTCCCCAAGTGTTGACTTCAAATTGCTCCCTCCTCCCTTTGCCCTCCCTTCCATCATCCCCCCCCTTGCTTATCTCCTTCTCCCCCACTTTCCTGTATTGTAAGATAGGTTTTCATACCAAACTGAGTGTGCATTTTATTCCTTCCTTTAGTCAAATGTGATGAGGGTAAACTAATTGTTTTTTTTTTCTCAGCTCTCCTCTTTTTCCCTCCACTAAAAAGTCTCCTACTTGCCTCTTAAATGACATATAATTACCCCATTCCATTTCACCCTCTTTCCTCCCACTACATTTCTCTCTCACCATTTACCTTAATTTCTTTTAAGATATGGTCCCATCCTATTCAATTCACTCTGTGCTCTCTGTCTCTGTGTGTGTGTGCATGTGTGTATGTATGTGTGTGTGCATGCGTGTACGCGTGTGTGTGGTCCCACCAACTACCCAGATACTGAAAAGTTTTAAGAGTTACAAATATTGTCTTTCCATGTAGGAATGTAAACAGTTCACTTCTGGTAAGTCCCTTAAGACTTCTCTTTGCTGTTTACTTTTTCATGCTTCTTCTCATTCTTGTGTTTGGAAGTCAAATTTTCTTTTCAGCTCTGGTCTTTTCATCAAGAATGATTGAAAGTTCTCTGTTTGATTGAAAGACCATATTTTCCCCTGAAGTATTATACTCAGTTTAGCTGGGTAGGTGATTCTTGGTTTGAGTCCTAGTTCCTTTGACTTCTGGAATATCCTATTCCACGCCCTTCGATCCCTTAATGTAGAAGCTGCTAGATCTTGAGTTATCCTGATTGTATTTCCACAGTACTGGAATTGTTTCTTTCTAGCTGCTTGCAAGATTTTCTCCTTGAGCTGAGAATTCTGGAATTTGGCCACAATGTTCCTAGGAGTTTCTCTTTTTGGATCTCTTTCAGGTGGTGATCGATGGATTCTTTCAATACGTATTTTGCCCTCTGGTTCTAGAATGTCAGGGCAGTTTTCCTTGATAATTTCATGGAAGATGATTTCTAGGCTCTTTTTTTGATCATGACTTTCAGGTAGTCCCATAATTTTTAAATTGTCTCTCCTGGATCTATTTTCCAGGTCAGTTGTTTTTCCCATGAGATATTTCACATTCTCTTCCATTTTTTCATTCTTTTGGTTTTGTTTGGTGATTTCTTGTTTTCTTGTAAAGTCATTAGACTCCATCTGTTCCATTCTAATTTTGAGAGAACTATTTTCTTCAGTGAGCTTTTGAACCTCTTTTTCCATTTAGCTAATTCTGCTTTTGAAAGCATTCTTCTCCTCATTGGCTTTTTGTACCTCTTTTGCCAATTGAGTGAGCCTATTCTTCAAGGTGTTATTTTCCTCAGCATTTTTTTGGGTCTCCTTAACCAAGGTATTGACCCGTTTTTCATGCTTTTCTTGCATCTCTCTCATTTCTCTTCCCAGTTTTTCCTCCACCTGTCTAACTTGCTTTTCAAAATCCTTTTTGAGCTCTTCCAAGGCCTGAGCCCACCTGACATCCCCCTGGGGTGTCTGGGGTACCGAGGCCCTGCCCTCCACATCTTTCCCTGATGGCAAGAATATGTCCTCGTCATCAGATCCGAATGTCGGGATCATTTGCATTTGTTGGAAAAAATTCTCTATAGTCTTATTTTTCTTCCCTTTTCTAGGCATTTTCCCAGCCAATTACTTGACTTCTCAGATTCCTGTCCACCCCTGCCTAGATCCGCCCAGCTAGTGCTTGGGGTCTGAGATTCAAACAATGTGAGCTTTAGTTCTGGTGCTGGGGTGGGGGCAGGGCCGCCTCCCAGGCTCAGCTCCCTCAGGTTGTTTATGCAGAGACTTTCAGTAATGAAGATCCTGCCTGCTGCTGGGGGAGTCCTGGGCCGTGGCTGCGCCGCTGCTGCCTCCACTGCTGCCCACGCCTCTGCCTCCGCCGCTTCCTGCCCCCGTCTCTGCTGCCGCGCTTCCTCCCAAGGGGACCCGAGTCACGGAGACACCCCACTCCCCTCAGCCAGCCAGCCATCTCTCTCACTGACCTGTAGCTTCTGTGGGCGGAGGGACTTTTCCAGCTGCCGGAGCTTCCGTCCCTGAAGCCTGCTCGGGTCAGCTTCTCTGGGGCCGCGGCCAGGGCAGTGCTGGGGTGGGGTCTGCTTTCTGGGGCACGATGGACCCTGGAGACGGGTCTCCAGGGCTCTCTGGCACGGAAATCTCTTCCACTCTGTTTCTGTACCCCTTTCAGTGGTCCAGAAGTTATGGGGGTCTCTTTTTACATTAATTCTATGGGCTGTGGGTTGGAGCTCGTAAACGTGCATCCTTCTACTCCCACCTCTGCTTCTTAAAGGAAAAGTAAATAAATAATAGTTTTCATGATGAAAAGTAAATACATTTTTGTTGACAAATGGTGAAAGAAACACAGAACAAGAGAAACGATTGAAAAGAATGAAGATTTTTTTTTTCAGTTTGTCTTACTATTGTAATGAAGCATCCTCTGACATTCAGTGATGTTAGTCAGTATTTGTTAAGTGCTAATAATGTACTGATTGTTCTTCAAATAGTAGTATTCTTATTATTAACTCCAATGTAACTAAATGAGATTTTTCTCAGCTCTCTGTTTATTCTGACAGCGATCAAGAAAATTTCTGTTTCCTTTTTAGTTCAGAAATATAAAGGGAAGAAAAAATATTCTATGTGAGTTGAGGTCATCTTAAAAGAATTTCTCATCACCTACATTTTACATACATTGATATATGTAACAGGATGATTTTCATCCATCTTAAATCTAAACTATTGAGATAACATTATGATCAATTCAATTAGAGCCTATTTTTATCCATATTATAAAGTAAAATACTCACTTTGTATAACTGTTTTGCTATAACAAATATTTGTAGAACAGCAATGTCACAGTGATATATTATCATGTTCCTTTGACTACCCTTTCTAGATTGCAGTAGATGCAAATTCTAGCATTGCCCATTGGCAAAACCAATCAATAAACATTTATTAAGCTCCTACTATGCACTAGGCACTGTGCTAAGCACTGTGAATACAAAAAATGCAAAAAACAACCTTTGCCCCCAACGAGCTTACCATCCAATGGGGAAGACAACAAGGAAACAAATCTATACAAAACAAGTCATGTACAGGATAAATTGTCAATAATTCACAGAGGGGAGGCACTGGAGTTAAAAGGTTGGGGGAAACTTCCTGTAGAAGGTGGGATTTTAGTTCAAATTTAAAGGAAGTTGGGAGGACAGTTGTCTGAGCAGTGGAGGGAGAGTGTTCCAGGCAAGGAGGAGACAGCCAGAGAGAATTCCTAAAGTTAAGGAATGGATTGTCTTGTTTGTGAAACAGCCAGGAGGCCAGTATCACTGGATGAAAGAGTACATGTCAGGGAGCAAGGTATAAGAAAACTGGAAAGGTAGGAGGGGCTTTAAAAACTGGTCAGAAGATTTCTGGAGGCAAGAGTGGCCACTGAAGTTGAGTTGGAGGGAGGAGTGTGTGTGTGTGTGTGTGTGTGTGTGTGTGTGTGTGTGTGTGTGTGTGTGTGTGTGTGATATGACTGGACCTGTACTTTAGGAAAATCACTTTAGTGGCTGAATGGAGGATGGATTGGAATAGGGAGAGACTGAAGGCAGGCTGGCCTACCAGCAGGGAAGGGAAGTAATCCAGGCATGTGTTGATGAGGACCTGTACCAGAGTGATGGCAGTGTCAGAGGAAAGATAGGGACACATTTGAGGAAGACGTTGCAAAAGTGAAATTGACAGGCCTTGGCAACATATTGGATATAGAGGGGGGTAAGAGATAGTGAGGAATGCAGGATGACTCCTGGTTTGAGAACCTGAGGGACTAGAAGGATGGTGGTGTCCTCTGGTTGTTGTCCTTCATCTTCGAAGAGGACCAAAATGACATCACCATGATAAAGTGAAATTTCAGTGTGTCCGACTATAGCTGATCAGACCAATATGAGCTTGGAATGCTCTACCACAGGTTGGACACAGGTAGTCCTTGTGAATATTTGGAGTGGATGTCCCAAATTTGTGCATCCTGCATTTACTTGGTGCTGTCTCGATTCTGCTTTGCTCAAAGAGCATAGAACCCTTTCTGATGTGGGCACACCATGCTGAGTAGTCCTGTGCCAGTGTCTCCCATGTTGCACAGGCAAATCCAAAGTTCTTGAGAGAGACTTTGAGAGTATCTTTGTATCGCTTCTTCTGACCACCTTGTGATGGCCTGCCCCATGCGAGTTCTCCATGAAAGTCTTTTTGGCAAGTGTACATTTGGCATTCAAACAACGTGGCCAGCCCATTGGAGTTGCGCTCTCTGAAGCATAGTTCAAATACTTGGCAGTTCAACTTGAGCAAGGCCTATGATTACCGCAGCAGGCGGGGAATCTCACTATGTGGTGGAAACACAAAAAAATGTACAAAATGTACAAAAACATTTGTTTGTCCTCTACTGTAACAGGGAAGGAAGTGGAGGAGGTTTGGGGGGGGGAAGATGAGTTCTATTTTGGTCATACTGAGCTTAAGTGATCTACTGGACATCCAGTTTGAGATATCTGAAAGTCATTTGAATATATGAGATTAGAGGTCAATAGAAAGATTGAGGTACAAAAGGTAGATTTGAATCATCAGCATAGACATGGTTGTTAAATCCATGGCAGCTGAAGAAATTACCACCTGAAATAGTGTAGAGGGAGAAGAGAAGAGGGTCCAGGACAGAACTCTGAGGGACACCTACAATTAGAGGTCATGATATAGAGGAGGAGCCAGTGAAGGAGACAAAGAAGGAACAGTCAGATAGGTAGGAGGAAAACTAGGAGAGAGTAGGGCCCCAAAAATTGATAGAGAAGAGAGTATAAAGGAGGAGAGAGTGATCAACATGTCAGAAGCTGCAGAGAATTCAAGGAGAATGAGGACTGAGAAAAGGCCACTGGATTTGGAAACTAAAAGATCATTAACTTTGGAGAGAGGAGTTTCAGTGGATTGATTGGATTGTAAGGGGTTAAGAAAACAATGAGGAAAGAAAGCAGAGGCACCTATTATAGATGACCTTTTTGAGGAGTTTAGCTACAAAGGACAGAAGAGATATAGGATGATAGTGGGGATGAAAGGATTAAGTGGGGGTTTTTTCAATATGAGGTTGTCATGGTCAGTAGAGAGGAATAGATTGAAAATAAATGATACATAACATAGGGGACAATCTGTTGAAGGAGATGAGATGGCATGCAATCATTTTAACAAGTAGAGGGTTTAGCCTTGGAAAGGAGTAATGTGAGACAGTAGTAAAGGAGGAGAGGATGGTAGAGGGCATCTGAATAATAGGAGATGAGGAAGAGAGAAAAAGAGGGAGTTCATGGTAAATGGTCTCATTCTTTTCTGTAAAATATGAGCCAAGGTTCTCATTTGAGAGAAGGGGAGGAGGAAGCAGAAGAGTTGCCGTGGAAAGTGGAATTGTGAGTTGAAAGGTAGGGCCCAGTTAAGGTTGTGTAACATAAATTTGTAGTGACTTCAGTCAGAAGGATTGAGTATTTTTTTTTATCTTCTTTCATCAGTACATATATAAGATAGAAGGCAGTAACTGATGGGAGTAATTCAAAGCTGAGGCTTGGCTGAGTATAATTGGCAATATGAAAAGGTCACTAAGAGAGGAGAGTGTAGAGTTGAATTGATTCACTGAAAGGTCACAATGGGGAGAAGAGGAAAGAATGGCTAGTGCAGGGGAGATGTCCTGGGAGAGAAGCTGAGCGATCAAGGGAGTGGAGATCAAGGTGTGAAGAGTAGGATTTTGTAAGGGAAGGCAGAGGGAGAGATGAAAAGCCAATAGATTGTGGTCAGATAAGGGGATTTCAGAATTCTTAAACACAGAGATGGTACATTTGTTGGTGGTAGCAAGATCAAAGGAATGGCTGGCCATCCTTGAGGGTAGCAAGGCCAGTGAAGCAGAGTAATACCCCTAGCTTCTATAGCAAATATAACAGCCTAACAAATTTTCTCTTTAAACACACACACACACACACACACACACACACACACACACACACACACACACACAGTTTTAGTTTAGCGGTATCTTGATATAGCACAGAGAGAGAGAGAAAGACAGAGAGCGAGAGAGAGAGAGAAAAAGAGAGAGAGAGCTAGAAGATAAACCAAAAATTAATTGTAACCTAAATAATCTAATCCTAAAGAATGAGTGAGTTATACAACAAATCATAGAAACAATCAACAACTTCAAGAGAATGACGATAATAAGACAACCTACCAAATCTTATGGGTTAATGCAAAAGCAGTTCTTAGGGGAAGTTTTTTATCTTGAATGCCTACATGAATAAAATAGAGAAAGAGGAGATCAGTGAATTGGGCATACAACTGAAAAAAACTAGAAAAAGAACAAATTGAAAATCCCCAAGTAAATACTAAATTAGAAATACTAAAAACCAAAGGAGACATTAATAAAATTGAAATTAAGAAAACTATTGACCTAATAAATAAAATTAAGAACTGGTTTTATGAAAAAACCATTAAAATTGATAAAACCTTTGGTCAATTTGATTTAAAAAAAGAAAGAAGAAAACCAAATTACCAATATCAAAAATGAAAAGGGTGAACTCATATCCAATGAGGAGGAAATTAAAACAATAATTAGAAATTACTTTGCCCAGCTGTATGCCCCAAAATTCAACAATTAAAATGAGATGGATGATTCTTTTAAAAAATACAAATTGCCCAGATTAACAGAAGAGGAAGTTCAATACTTAAATAACCCCATCTCAGAAAAAGAGATTGAACAATCCATCAATGAACTTCCTAGGAAAAGATCTCCAGGGCCAGATGGATTTACAAGTGAACACTATTAAACATTTAAAGAACAGTTAATTCCAATACTATATAGACTATTTGGGGAAATTGGTGAAGAAGGAGTCCTACCAAATTCCTTTTGTGGTGCTGATATCCAAATCAGGAAGAGCCAAAACAGAGAAAGAAAATTATAGACCAATTTCTCTAATGCATATAGATGCATAAATTTTAAATAAGGTATTAGCAAAAAGAATACAGCAACTTATCATGAGAATAATACATTATGATCAGGTATGATATATACCCAGAATACAAGGCTGGTTCAATAGTAGAGAGAGAGCTAGAGTTGGAGTCAGAAAGATCTCACATTCCTCTTCTTACACATAGGCTTAGCAAGTTGCTTAATATCTCAGTGGCCTTTGGCAACTTGAGTCTTAAGACTATACATTGCAGAACAGATGGCAATCTGCATTGTTAGAGGGAGTTTCCTCCTTATACCGAACAAGTCACAGGTATGTTAAAATAAAGCTTTATTTAAGCCTGTTGTTTTACATCACAATCATTTCTGTATATATCCCCCTCACCTAACATAGCCTCCTTTTAAACCAAGAACAGTTAAATGCTCTCTCCCCCGCCTTGTCTGTCTCTCTCTTTTTCTCTCTCTGTCCCTCTCTCTGTCTTTCTCTCTGTCTCTCTGTCTCTCTCTCTCTCTCTGTCTAACATAATAACTGAACATAACTCAGCAGAATTCTGAACCCACTATCCCCACACCTCTCTATTGGAAAAAGGAAGTACATTTTCTCATCTTTCTCCATGACCAGTATTCACAGCTAAGCATCATTTTAATATTCTTTTTGTAACATAGGAAGTATGATACCACAGTGAGGTATAAATGTCCACTCATATCACAGATACAGATCTCTCAACCTTCTTTGTGGAGTGTACCCCACAATGTCACAGAATATTTATTTCCATATCCCTATCTATCATCTCACCCCTTGCCCAGGGTGTGTCTATACCCCATTCATTACTTCCAGCCTTCTCTCACACTGGCAGATCTAAGTCCCCAGAGATAGGCTACCTTCAACAGGGTTACCTCCAAATTCTTTTAGGGTTTTTGAGTTAACCTAGTTTAAGGGGAAATATATTTTTAATGTCAAATGGAGTTATATTTGATCTTAGAGATAGGGAGCCAATGGAGTTTATAAAACAGTGGAATGATATGATCAGACTTATGCTTTAGGAAAGTGACTTTGGCAGCTATACAGAAGGTACACTAAAGAGAGAAGGAGACTTGAGGTAAGGAGATCAGTTAGGAGGCAGTTGGAAAAATCCAGGTAAAGAGTGATAACCTAAACTAGGGTGGTGACCATATGAGTTGAGGGGAGGTAGAAGTGGTAGAAATTGAAAACTGATTGAGAGAGGCAAGTATTGGAGAAGAAAGAGTAAAGGAAAACTCTAGGTGATTAGAAAGATGGTGCTACCCTCAATATAAATTGGAGAGTTAAAATGAGGAGTGGTTTGAAGTGGTGGTGGTAAAAGTAACACATTCAGTTTTAGACATGCTGAGTTTGAGATGACTACAAGACATCCAGTTCAAAATATCAGTTGGTAATTTGGGCCTGGGTTGCAGAGAGAGTCTAGGGCAATATATACATATATCTGGGAGCCTTTTGCATAAATACAAAAATTAACACCATGGAACTGATGAGGTTATAGAAAAGGGGTGTGTATGTGTGTGTGTGTGTGTGTGTGTGTGTGTGTGAGTGTGAGTGTGAGTGTGTATGTGAGTGAAAAGAAGGAAAAGAAAAGGGCCCAAGACAGAGCCTTCACAGGCACTGACTGACATTTAGGGGTCATAATATGGATGATGATCCAACAAAGTGGACTGAGGTTAAGGTGTGGTCAACAGGTAGGAGAACTGTCCAGAGTGTTACATAAACCCAGAGAGGAGACAATATCCTGGAGTGGAGGGTGGTCAACAAAGTCAGATTCTATACAGAAGTCAAGAAGGAAAAGGGTTGGGAAAAAGTCAACCTATGTGGCCACAAAGAGATAACTTTGGAAGGAGAAATTTCAGCTTAGTGACAAGGTTGGAGGTTAGACTGCAAAGAAATCCAATTGAATAAGAGAGGAAGGGGAAATTTTTCTATGAGTTTGACTGTGGAAGAAAAAAAGAGATATAGAAAGATAGCTTGAGAAGACAGTAGGGTCAAGTGAGAATATATATATTGGAGGAGACCTGAGTATATTTGTAAAAGGGGATAATAGAGAAGATTGGGGGTGGTTGAATTGGGGGAGGAAGGTGACTGTGGAACAAATGACTGGCGGAGACAGGGGATAGGATCAAGGGCATGAGTAGAGGGGATGGTTTGGTGAGACGAAGGGCAGTCTCTTCATCGGAGACTAAGGGAGAAGAGAATGGGAAACATGACAAGGGATTTTGAGTTATAGAGTTGGGCACAAGAGGGAACTCAGGCCAAATAGCCTCTGTTTTCTCAATAAAGTATGAGGGAAGGTCTTCTGTTGAGAGGTTTGGAGAAGTAGTTTCTGAGCACAAAGGAGTCAAGAAGAAGGTTTGGAACATCTTCTGTGCAGAGGGAAATAGAAAATCAACAAGGGAAGATTTGAAGAATTTCCTTGCTGCAATGATATTAGGTAACATAAATTTGAAGTAGATTTTGTAAATACTGCATGACTTCCTCCAGTGCCATTCAATAGTTATTCATAAGCATATGAAGATAAACAAAGATGTAATTGGCAGTTAAGTGGTACAATGGATAGGGTCTGAAGTCAGGAAGATCTGAGCTCAAATCTAGTTTCTGACAACTTATTATCTGTGTGACCCTGGGGAAGTCACTTAAACTCTGTCTGCCTCAGTTTCCTATCTATAAAATAGGGATAATAATATCACCTACCTCCCAAGGTTATTGTGAGGATCAAATGAGATATTTATGGAGCATTTAACACAGTGCCTGGAACATAGTAGAAACTGTTAAAAAAAAAAAAGCTAGCTGTTAGCTACTAGCTATGGTAGGAGTAAAGGAAAAGTTGGAATTTGGAAAAGTATGAGTAGTATAAAGTATAATTGAACTGATTGACTTTAATGTCAGCCCTGGGAAGGTAAGTGAAGTCAGAGATGGGGTAATGGCTTGGGAAAATACTGAGGGGTAGAACAACTAGAGATTAAACTGAGGAGGAGTGGTGGGATTGGTGGAAGTGACCTCAGCAGCCAACTAGTATGGCTTGTAATTGGAAGGAATGCTCAGAATAACATATTTAGAAGAGGTCATCCAGCCTCTGCTTGAAGAGCTCCAAGGAGGGGTAACCCTCTACCTCTTGAGGCAGCCTGTTCCACTTTTGGACTGCCTAAATACAATTTCTACCCAACATTGCTGATTCTTCCACCTAGGACCAAACTGAACAAATCTAATGCATCCTCCAGTTAACAATTCTTCAAGTGCTTGCAGACAGCTCTTGTTTCCTCTGGAGTCCTCTTCTTCAAGCTAAACATGCTTAATTATTTCACCCAATTTTCATATGACATGAACTCAAGCTCCTTTACCATTCTGGTTGCCTTTCTCTGGATATTCTATAGTTTATCAATGTGCTGAATAAACTGTGGTGCCCAGAATGGAATCCAGTACTCCTGTGAGCTCAGAGTACACTGAGACTAGTGAAATACACTTCTGTATTTCTAATATGCAAGCACTTTTTTGGCTGCCAAATCATACTGCTGACTCATATTAAGCTTGCAGTTCACTCAAACCCCCAAATTTTTGTCAGAACTGATGGCAGAATGAGTTTTGAAGGAGTCAAAATTAAGGAGAGGTGGAATAACAGGAAATAAGTCAGATAAAGGAATTTCAGAATTCTTGATTCTGAGCCCTTGTGGATGATAACAAGATTCAAGGTGTGACCCTATCTGTGACTGAAATGATGCAAAGGCCATGGAAGTTAAGGGGAGCAAGTACCTGAGAGGCAGTGGTGATTGAGGGAATTTCAATATATGGTGTAAAAACAAGTTTTGGGATGGAGGGGAAAAATGGAAGTAAAGCTAGCCTGATATGACTTCCTGTTCATGAAATAGTGATTACTGCTTCCCTTTTTAAATGCTTACTAACCATTTCTATTATATTACCTTTTAGGATTTTACTGGGAAATCCAAGTAAGGTTTATGTTTCTGTAGTTTGAACAATGAACCTTCTTCTTCTCCTTCTTCTTGTTCTCCTCCTCCTCCTCCTTCTTCTTCTGAAAATCAGATCCCTATACTCATCGTCTGAACTTTTCTGCCTAGCTTTCAAAGGTACTCCATAATCTAACTTTACTCCATATTTTCAATCTTGTTTCATAGGACTTTCTAACACAAACCCTCCTTTCCACTTAGGTGTTCTCCTCACTGTCCCCTTACAATTCCTTGCTAATTTATACTTCTTACTTTTGATCATACATTCTACTGCCCCAACTTTGAAAACTCATCCCCTTCCTCTCCATGAAAATCTTACCCATTTTTCAAGACTCGGCTCAAGTCCTATATACTCATGTAGTAGAGGCAGTTGGGGATGCAGTGGATAGAGTGCATGACTTGAAATCAGGAAGACTGAGTTCAAATCTGACCCAACCCTGTGACTTAGGGTAAGTCATTTAATCTCAGTTTGGTTCCACATCCTCTGCATCCTCAACTGTAAAATGGGAGAAAAAAATGAAAAAAAGGCCAAGGTCTTCCCCTGCCCCCAGGGCCATCTTGCCATTGGACTCAGATGGCTGCAGAGGAGAAAGTATGACTGGTGACGTTGCACAGCCCTCCTTCACTTATCTCTAATTCACTTGCAAGTCATCGTATCACTGCCCTGATGTCATGGTCCTCTTCGGGAACAAAGGACGGACAACAACAAAGTGAGGAAACTAGTAGCATGTACCTCTCAAGGGTTGTTGGGAGGATCAAATGAAACAATATTTGCTTAAAAAAAATAGCACAGCACAGTGCATGGCACATAGTAGGTACTGTAGAAATACTTAATTCCTTCCCCTTCCCTGGCTACTCTGATCCCAGGCTCTGAACTATCATTCTTATAATCTATTACACATAATTTAGGGCTTAATTATACTGTTATTTACTGCTGCTATTGTTTCATGCGTCTTATATAACATTCCCCTATGCAATGATTTTAAGATGGTGTTCAGCTTGTGATTATAATGTTAATAAAAATGAAATTTAAAGTACCTGAAGGTGGGATCAGAGATTTAGAAATGGAAAGGGACTATAAGAGGCACTGAGTCTAACTACCTCATTTGATAAATTAGCAGATAGAGGCTCAGAGAGATTAAATAACTTGCCAACTGTCACATAGTTCTAAGAATTGAATGTAGGTCTTCCTGGTTCCAAGTTTAGCAGTCTATCTACTATGGCATATTCAAGTTCAAAATCTTTATTTTCATTTTATAAATTTGGCATTTGAATCTCTTTTTAAAAGATATAATGATAGTTATTTAAGGTAGTTTTCTGTTTAATTCACATCTTTCTGAATTTTTTTTTGTTCTCTTGGGTCCTTAATGGCTAATGGATCCTATTCCATATGACATTCCATTAACTTTTCTTTCATTTGATGTTATGTTAATATTTTATTTTCTTACCAGTTCATTTTTGGCTAATTATTTACAAAACTTTTCCCAGCAATACAAATATTGAATATTGCTATTTTTGTCATTTGTTCCTGAAGTTATATTTCCCATCTTGTGCTTATCTAGATAATTTTTTTTAGAAATGGTCTTAACCTTCTAGTTATATACTATTTCAGTGTAGATTTTGTTAAACATTTTTAAAATGATTTTTCAAATTCTGTGTTCTATATTGATTTTTTAAGGCACCATATATCACCATTGCTACTCCAATGATGCTCCATGGCAAAGTGATGACCATAGGATCACAAAAGTTATATTAGCAGAATACAAACCGTGGTGGCTCTTATCAACCCAGAAAGGTTGCAGGTGTAGTCCTGGCATCAGGCCTTACATCTTCTGTCTGAAATTATCTTAACTAAAATCAAACAGACTCACAACCAGATTGGCCACCAGGGCCACCAGATGATGAATTTTCCAGTCATGGGTTCAGACCATTTACCAAAGCATGGAGATATTGGGATCTGCAAAAGCTCAAAGAATACATATGCACATTAACAAAATCACAGATCCTTGAAGTATTGAAATATTTGACCATTAAAACTGTGGCTAATCTTATGCTTTGAAAAATCTGTAATTGTGATGCAGATTTTAATCCCTCTATGTCTGAGTACACAGTTGTTCATTAGTAACTATATATTCATCATTTGTTAGTGTAATGAATGAACTTCTCAAAGGTGATCTAAGATCTTTCTCAAATGACATATACACAGTTTAGCACTATGTTGTAACTGAAGACTTTAGGAACTCTTAGGATCCCCAGAATTTATGTTGTTGAGAATTTATGTTGAGAAGTCACAATAACTCTATGCTAAAATGGGATAACCAACCAAGTGTGACTTTAGTGAATGTATTAAGATGCTAAGAAACAGTGTGGCTTAAAGGATAGAGAGCAAGGTCTTGGAGCCAGGAGGACCTGGGTTATGTTCCACCTTTGATACATATTGGCTCTATGTAATATTGGGCAAATTGTTTAAACTGAGTGTTAGGATACTCATTAAGTTAACTATAAGTTGCAGATAAGGTACGAATCTGCATTGGTAGAGGAAGTTTCTTTATATAGTCTCTTATGCTGATGAAATAACAAGTACAAGTCCTGTCTCTATTAAGATGATATGATTCTCTTTTTATTGTCATATGAAAACTGGTATTCACAATAATAATCTTGAGCCAATGAAAGATCCAGAAGTGCTTTCAGAATTAATCAGAAAAAGTTAATCTACAAGCTAGCATAATTTACAATGGAGACATATTAGAAGTTTTCCCATTAAGATCAGGAATAAATTAAGGCCACCCACTGGTTACAGTTTTATTTGACATCATACTAGAAATGCTAGCTATAGCAACGAGGTAGGAAAAGGGAAGGAATAGTGGTAATAAACATAGGGAAGAAGACAGCAAAATATATGCATTTGTCGATGATAATGTGATTCTTATAAAAAATCTCAAAGAATCAGTGAAAAAATTAATCAAGTTCATCCATAGCTTCAACAAACAAGAATAATATAAAAGAAAGTACAACTAGCTCTGGAATCAGAGAACTTGGGCTCAAATCTCACCACTAATACATCCTCCATGGGTAACTTTTCACAGACACATCTGTGTCTCAGATTTCTCATCTGTAAAAATAAGAGAGTTTGGCTATATGACTTCTGGGGTATCTCCCAGGTCTATATCTGAACCTGTGATTTATGGCTGTAAAACCAACCCACAAATGCCACTAGCCTTTCTATATCTTGCTAACAAAACAGGAGAAGAAAAAGGATAGGAAATTCCATTTAAAATAAAAGTCATTAAATATCTGGGAATTCATCTATCAACACACACAAGTATAAGTGTCTAAAATTACAAAGTAATTTTTTTTATTTCTATATGATGTCATTTATTAATTTTTAAGATTATAGTTAATGGAATATATATGACAAGCATTTTTAACTGACTAAATCTGAGCTGGGGTAATTTAGTAAGTACAGTGAGAATGAAGAAAATAGCAAATTAGATCTCAAGACATAATGAGATAGTTCAAACAACTATCTGTATTATTAAATTTATTACTATATTAATATTCTGGCTTACAATTCTTTTTGAGCTCATTTGTTCTTATTTATGGAAATGCCAGAGAAGAAAAGCAGCCCAACTCTTCAGAACAACGGAACAGATACCCTGCAAATTATTCAATTACCCTCCCCAAATACTGTTTATACTGTTGTCTATCTTTTAACCTTTACTAAACCATTTGAAGAATCCTGCAAATTCTTCTATTTCTGCAGTAAACAAAATTGTTTAAATACATTAAAATCTGGAATACTTATCAGATAATAACAAGATGGATACATGACTTAAGAAAATGATTCATTTTATTCCAATATCTACAGCTGAATGACATTTATACTGAAGCAATAAAATCTTGAGCATTGTATCGATTAGGTGTCAATTTTATTCCAGGCTTTTGGTCCTTAATTCACTGAAAGAATAAGATGCTACAAATTATGAAATATAAAATTGCAGGAGCACAGAAAAGAACATAAAAATTCCAGGAAATGGTAGAAATACCTGGCATCAGTGGTAAATGGTATGAGACACATAGTCCTGTACAAACCATAATCAAGAGCTAAAATATGGTATTACCTGCACATGAATATGCCACAATATCCCACCCCCAATGTTTATAATGGCAATTATTTTTCTAAGAATTACAACATAGATATCACTTGAGATCGTTTTATTTCTGGGACTTCTCAAATAATCGACTATTTTATAGCAATAAGAACAGATAACACAAGAAGTGACACTCTGATGGGACAATAAAAATGGATCATTTCATTTTGGGAAGTTGTATCTTTCCTTTAAGCTGTGTGTACTCTTTCCCATTGCTGTCACTCACTGGACAGTGAGGGTGTAAAGTGCTGGACAAAGCATGAGTACAGGCACACATCTCAGATATGGTAACTATTCAAAATCCAAGTTAAGAATTGTTCCAAGTCCAAGTCATACACTTGACGAGGGCATGCACCATATTTTCTCTGATCAGTGTACCAATATAAGGAGTGGGATCGATGCCTTCTCTTTTGTATCCCTTTAGCAGTTCTTTACTATCCCAGACACATGGAACTTCTCACAATTTCACCAACATTTGGCATCAACACATCTACAGATTCAGAAAGCCGGGAACCCTCAGGATATTACGGTATATAGAAGGATTTGATCTTTGCAGGAAATTGACACAACAAGATTGATTCTTTAATGGTGTCTGTCATCAGTCTCTCAGGGGCTTCTGGGATATCCTCTCCAAATTCATAACAGGTACCATCCTCCTTCTTTACATCATGTTCCTTTAGCCATACAATGGCATCTGAGTAGTTCATCTGTTTGAAAGGTCTTTTGAGGGGTGTAAAAGTTGGGTTGAATTCATACAATAAGCTTGCTGCAGGTGATTTCAAGATCCTGTCTACTACATCACAAACCAAGTCTTCCACATGGGTTGGGAGATCCTCAATAATCAGGAAAGGGCACTCAGCTTCAATATATGTGTACTCTGGTAGGTGTCTTCCCATCCTGGACTGTTCTGCTCTGTATGACTGAGCAATATAAAAGACATTTCCTAAAAGCTGGGAGGCAAGTCTCCAAATATAACTGTGATGACTGTGTCAAAAATACCTCTTCTCCAAAATAGTTAAGTTTGAAAAGTGTGGCACCACCTTCCACCTCTGTTTGTACTAATGTTGGAGAAGTGACTTCATGATGATATGTCCTATCAAAAAAAGTTCTCTAAAGTATCTGGTGATCACTGAACGGGCTTTCAAAATTTTAGACATGTTCTCTCCTCAGATCATCATGTGTCTATTATTAAGACTCTTCATTTATTAGGTTATCAGCTCCCCCAGCAGGAGCTAAGCCAATCAATTTCCAATAGTCACAGCTCAGCTCATGGCCTCCTGGTACCTGCTTGGCTTCTGGTGTAAGATTGAGCATTCCATATACTGCCACACTACTCTCTGTAGTAGACAAGACCATTTCATTGTAACACTGACACAGTTCATCTGATAAGATACATTGAAGATATTCTGTATTATCTCTTAATATGAGAAACATTAGATTTTTCCCTGGCCTAGATAAATGTGGACCCAGCTGAACACCTTAACTCATTGGCCTCGATGTGCTTCTGAAGTATGAATTTTTACACATTTTGCCTCTGGAAGACTCTCTAGGTTTTTTCCTTGTCTTAAATTGTCTTCTGCTTCTTTTTTATCTCAGTATTCATTCTTCATTCGTTCCTTGTGCCATATTTTTTTAATGTTCTTCAGCCGTGATTTGGAAATAATATCCCATCTCTCATTTTCTTTTTGTGAATCCACATAAGTGGTAGGAAATGATTCCTTTCCTGCTGTCATCAAAGCCTTTAGGCCTGTTTTAAAAGGTTTCTCTTTTGTTCCATCACCAGTTGTAACACTCCCCTCTTGATCTGAGACACAGAGTTTCCATCTTTACCAGAGAGGGAACATCTGGGTTTTCAAAGTAGGGGGCGGGGGTATATGACTCTTTATCAGCTTCCAGCATCCTCGTCTGGAAAAAGAAACTCTTCCAGTCAGTAAGCCCCTACAAAGTAATTTTTATGGGAATGCAAAAAACCTAAAATATATATATATATCAGTTCATCACTTAATCAGTTAATTAACAAGAATTATTAGGCGCCCACTATGTTTCAAGCACTGCCCTGAGCACTGAGGAATCAAAGAAAGGCATAAAATAGTCCTTGCTCTAAAAAACCCTCATACTCAGATGGAGAAAACAAACAATTATGTACAAACAAGCTTACTAGATAACTTGGAAATAATAGGATGAAGGAATGAGCACTGAGAAAGATCAGGAAAGACTTCTTGTAGAAGATGAGGGTTTTTTTGTTTGTTTAGTATTATGTTTCTCCAATTACATATAAAAACAATTTTTAGCGTTGATTTTTTAAAACTTTTCATTTCAAATTCTCTACCTCCCTCTCCACCCCCTTCATTGAGAAGGCAAGCAATTCAGTATAGGTTATATATGTGTAGTCATGAAAAAGTTATTTCCATATTAGTTATGCTGTAGAAAAAAACATAAAGCCCCATCCTCCCTAAAAAGTCAAGAAAAATAAAGTAAAAATGTATACTTCAATCAGTATTCAGACACCATCCAGTCTTTGTTTGGGGATGGACAGTAATTTTCATTACGAGTCCTTCTGAGCTGTCTTGGATCATTGTATTGCTGGAAATAGTTGTTATCCACTGTTGATCATCTTAAAATATCGCTATTATTTTGTAGGCAGTACATTTCACTTTGCATCTGTTCATGTAAGTTCTTCCAGGTTTTCCCGAGAGCATCCTGCTCATCATTTCTTACAGCACAATAGTATTCCATCACAATCATATACCACAATTTGTTCAGCCATTCCCCAATTGATGGGCATCCCCTCAGTTTCTAAATTTTTGCCATCGGAAAAGAGCTGCTATAAATATTTCTGTACAGATGGGTCCTTTTCCTTTTAATCTCTTTTGGGATATAGACCTATTAGTGGTATTGCTGGTCAAAGGGTATGCATGTTTTATAGTCCTTTGGGCATAGTTCCAAACTGTGCCAAAGAATTGTTGAATCAGTTCACAACTCCACAGCAGTGCATTAATGTCTCATTTTCCCCACAACCCCTCCAACATTTGACATTTTCCTTTTTTGTCTTATTAGCCAATCTAATATAGGTATGAAGTAGTACTTTGGAATTGTTTTAATGTGAATTTCTCCAATCAATAAGGATTTAGAGCATTTTTTTATATGGCTATAGATAGCTTTGATTACTTCATCTGAAAAACTGTGGTTATGTATCAATATGGGGAATGGCTCTTGTTTTTATAAATTTGACTCCGTTCTCTATATATTTGAGACGTGAGACCTTTATCAGGCCTTCACTTGCTTCAAAATTGTTTCCACGGTTACGATTGCTAAACGTATGTCCCTCCATTCTGCTTCCTGTCCCTGTTTATTCTGTTCTCTCCTTTCACCTTGTCCCTCCTCAAAAGTGTTTTGCTTCTGACTACCACCTCACCCAATCTGTCTTCCTTTCTATCCCACCTCTCCTACCCCAGAAGATGAGAACTTAGCTGGGATTTAAAGAAAGCTAGAGGAGCTAGGAGGTAGCGATGAGGAGGGAGAGTGTTCCCAACATGGGAGATAACCAGTGAAAATGCCTGGAGTCTGGATACGGAGCAGTAAAGAGACCAATTATCACTTGATCGCAGAATGTATTGGGAAAGCAAGAAGACTGCAAAGGTAGAGGGTCATGCTGTCAAGGACTCTGAATGTCAAAAAGAGGCTTTCGCATTTGATCCTGTGGGTGATGGGAAGCCATTGGAATTGATTGAGTAGGGAGGTATTTCAAATCTGTGCTATAGGAGGATTAATTTGACAGTTGAGTTGAGGATGGGCTAGAATGGGGAGTGACTTGAGGAAGGGAAACCAACAAGAAGTAGATGTGTGACACTGGATAGAGCATTGGAGTCATGAAGATCTGAGTTCAAATCCTTCCTCAGATACTTATTAGCTATATCACCCTGGGCATGTCAGTTAACCTCTGTGTGCCTCAATTTTTGTCAACTGTAAAATGGGGATAATAGTGACGCCTTCCTAGCAGATCAAATATGACAATATTTGTAAAGTCTTTAACATGGTAGCTAGAACTTAGTAGGTAATTAATAAATGCTTGTTTCCTTCCATCTTATTTCAATAGTTCAGGTGGGAGATGATGAGTTACCAGCTCGTAACAATGTCAAAGGGGAGAAGGGGCCTTACACAAGAGATGTTACAAAGATAAAATTTACAGGACTTGGCAACAAATTGGATATTGAGAATGAGGCTGAGTGATGAGCTGAGGATGACATTTAGTTTGGGGACCTTGGTGACTGGGAGGATGGTGGTGCTTTCAGCAGTAATGAGGAAATCCAGAAATGGGGTTTGGAGTGGGAAGTAGGGATAATGAGGTTAATTTTGGAAAAGTTGGCGGTTAATGGACAGTTTGAGATTCAAGTCTCGAGGCTATGAGAGAGGTACTGGACAAATAGATCTGAGAATCATCAGGATAGAAATTGTAATTAAATCCTTGGGAGCTAAATAGAACATCAAGCAAAATAATATAGGAGAAGAGGGCTCAGAACAATGCCCTGGGGAACATCAACTGTTAGCAGTTGTTACCTCGATGAAGATCCAGCAAAGGAAACAGAGAAAAAACGGTTAGATAGGTCAAAGGGTAGAGTAGGGTCATGGAAACCTAGAGAGAGTGAAGGGGGTATGAAGGAGGAGAGAGTGATTGATTGACAGTGTCAAAGGCTGCAGAAAGATCAAGAAGGATGAAGATTGAACATAGGTCATTCGATTAGGCAGTTAAGACATTGACTTTGAGGAAGTTGTATAAGTGCTTATTCTCTTCTCCCTGCCCCTCCTTGATTTGGAGAGAACAGTTTTGGCTAAATGCTGAGGTTGAAAGGTAGACTATAGAGAACTAAGAAGGGTGGGAGAAGAAAGAAAGTGGAGGCATCTATTTTTGAAGGGCTTCCAGTTTAGCCACAAAAGAGAGAAGAGATATTGAACAATAGCTAGTAGTTATGGATAATGAGGATTTTGGAAGATGATGTTGGGGAAAGATAAGGGATATGTTCGCAGGCAGTAGGAAAGCAGCCATTAGAAAAGGAGAGATTAAAGATAAGGTGACTGGGTAGGGATGATGGAAAGGACATCTGATGGAGAAGACCAGATATAATGGGATCACTTGTGCATAAAGGGGTTTGTACTGCAGAGAGAAAGGCTACCTCTTCTTGTGAGACTGGGTGAAAGCAGAGCTAGTGGCAGAAAGCATGTGGGTGATGTGAGTTGAAGAAGACAGGAGAAGAGAGTTTTGGTGAATGACCTCAATTTTCTCAATGAAATATGAAGCAATGTTCACAGATGCTAGGATACCATAATATCCTAACTTAGATTTCTATTGTCAGTCGCTCTTGACTTTTCATCTTTATTTTGGGAACACCAGGATTCATTCTTTTTGAAAAGACATTTGTAACCTATTGAGGAAATACCAAGTGCTTCCTGTAGCAACATCAGGATCTGAAACATGTATAGAAGAGACTCTATCATAGGTAATCTGTTTTTTAGCCTTGCCCAGAGAAGGAAGTGGCTGAAGATATAAACTGATGTATGTATGTATATATATACGTGTGTGTGTGTAATGTGCTTGTGTATGTATGTGTATGTATATCTAGATATTTTCTATGACCTTAGCTCTTCTTCAGATACAATCAATTCCAAATTGTCTGCATGATTTTCTGCAAGTCAAGTACATATTAAGGCAGTTACATCAGCCATCAATGTCTAAACAGTCTTTGATGCTGTTGTAGTTCTAGTTCAGTTGTGTCTCACTCTTTGTTGGGGATATTCTTGGCAGAGATACTGGAGTGGTTTGCCATGTCATTCTCCAGCTCATTTTACAGAGGAGAAACTCTGGCAAGCAGGCTTAAGTGACTTATCCCAGGTCACACAGCTAGTAAATGTTTGAAGTCAGCTTTGAACTCAGGAAGATGAGTTTTCCTATTTGATGCTACTTTACTTCAAAATGTAAGCATGCTTATCTGCTTTTTTGTCCAGGGTGCCACATCCTTACCATTTCTGTGAAACAATACTAAAATAAATTGTTTCCCCACATAGCTACTTCACAAATAAAGTCATAGAATTGTAGTTAGAAGTGACCTCAAAGGTCATCTAGGTCAACGACTTCCCAATAACCTCAACAAGCGTTCGCTTAGTCTCTGACAGAAGACCTCTAGTGAAGGAGCACTCACTGGCATAGTGGATAGATTATTGAACCTGGAGTTCAGAGGATACTGCCTTTATCACTTAGGAGCTGTAAGGCCCTGGCCAAATCAATTTTTACCTCTCTGAGCCTCAGTTTCCTCATTTGTAATATTGGGATAACAATAGCACTTACCTCATAGGGTTATTGTGAAGACCATCTGAGATAATGTAGATCACTATGGCAACCTTAAAGCATTTTATAAATTTGAGTTATCATTATTGTTACCTTAGAAATCAACCTATCCTCTTTCTAAACAGTTCTAGTTATTAGGAAGTTATTTTTCTTTCCCCTTTACATTGTGTTGAAATCCATTTCCTAGTAGTTCCCACCCATGAATCTTACTTCTGCTCTCCAGTTAAGCATTATAAATTAATTCCTCTTCTCTTTGATAACTCTTTGATCTCTTGAATACTACTACCCAATTGCCCCTTTCTCTTTTCCAACTTCTCTCTTTTCCAAAATAGACATCAGTCTTTTGAACTTATGGCATCATGGTTTTGAGAATCCTTCTTGTCCTGGTTGCGTTTCTCTAGTTCATCAATATCCCTCTAACTGTGTAATACTCAGAACTGGACAAGCACTCCACATGTGGTCTGAGCAGAGCATGATGTAGAAAGAGAATTGCCTTTCTTGTTTCCAACACTTGAGTTTATTAGAGGCAGTTTAGCCTTGGAGTCTGGAGAGAGCTGGGCTCAGAATGACACTCACTAGTTATGTGACCATGGACTAAGTCACATAATCTCTTTGGGACACAGTCTCCTCTTCTGTAAAATGGGGGCAATAATAAATGTAAATATCAACCTCACAATATGATTCCTGTTTCACTCAAATGGGATGAATGTCTATATGGTACTTTAGAAACATTAATTTGTTACATAAAGGCCAGTTGAATTAAAAAAAAATTAATCCAGTCTTACCTTGCATTTCTTCTTTTGGCGGTCACAGACCACAGTCTACTAAATCCCTTAGGTCTGAATTGTTTTCAAACTATTCCACCTCATCTTGTATTTGTCCAGATGTTTTTTTTAATCTGAGTGTAGGTTTTCACATTTATCCTACTGCGTCTATGTAGACCAGCGGTTCCCAAACTTAATTGGCCTACCACCCCCTTTTCCAAAAAAATTACTCAGTGCCCCCTCTAAATCTACTTTCCTTAACCCTTTAATGATTTTTTAAAAAATTTGCATCACTTCAAAAAATATAAAATCTTTCAAAAATAATTCATAGTAAATTTGTGGGTTTTTCCTGCATTGAAATTTTGATGACATAACATTGTGTCATGTAACCATATAGTATTGTAGTGTAAATAAGTCATTACATGCACATATTCCTGCCAGTGCATGCTGGACTTTCTGATAATTCTCAACATGCTGACCTGCCAATACTTGCTTGTTAAGACCTGTCAGTGGACTTGATCACTGATTGGTTATAACTTGCATTTTGTGTGTGTAATTGGAAAATAATGTAATCAGTATGAATTTAACTCTGTTATACAACAGATGAAACATGTAGGAATGGTTTTTCAAAATTTTCTTCTCTTCTTATGCTTCCACTGGCCCCTTATTTTTATTCAATGCCCCAATTACACCCAAGTTATCAGTCCAGCACCACAAGGGGATGATATGACTCCCTTTGGGAACCTAGAATTCTATGATTCTTTCATCCAGTGTTAACTTATCTTTCTAGCTACCTTTCAATTGCAAATTTGATAAGTATGTCACATATGCCTCCAGTCAAGTCACAGGTAAAGGTGTTGATGATAACAGGGCAAAGGTCTGAACCCTGTGGCATTTTACTCAACATTTCCAAGATTGACATATCTGTTAATTAATAATCTTTGAGAATAGTTCTGAATCCTACCTAACTGTATCATAGTGTCCAATCCCCATCTCTCCATTTTGTCCACAAGTACATTTTAAGGAATTTCTTCAAATGTATGTCTGAAATTCAGGTATGCTATGACTAGAAGATTCTCTTTATCTTGTTTAAGTTCCTCTTAATATTCTTGTCAAATATCCTACCTTGCCTAGCATGCACTGGCTTTCAACCTCCATTGTGCCATGGGTGACTTTCTTGTGAGCCCCTGATTTGTACAATTTTTCCTAGTCATATGTGATTGTGTTAAGGGATGAATGGCCTTGTTTTCTAGAGGGTTGGACCTATATCCCCAAAGCTTAGCCATTGATCTGGAATACCAACCTTCTTGCTCCCAGATTCCCAGAGAAGGAAGGAGGAAAAGTAAATTGGGTTGAGGCAATAGGAAATTGTGGAAGCAGAACCCTCCTTCTTCCTTGGTGGTTGGAGATCTGGGGCCTAAATAAGGGAGCCTGGCAAGTGTACTTCAAATGTATGTATGTTGGATTGTCATGATAATGGAGCTAGCACAATGGATCTGAAATTTTTTGGTCTCAGTACCCCTTTATAGTCTTAAAAATTATTGAGGATCCCAAAGAACTTTTATTTACTTGGGTTCTGCCCTTTGATATTTGCTGTATTGGAAATTAAAATGTTTTAGTATCATTATGAAAATAATTTTGATCTTACTGATCACCTGAAAGGATCTCTGACAACTTTGGGAAGAAATAGTTCCCCTCTAAAATTCAATGCCCTAGGTGAATGTTCCAATCTCTTCACTATAATTTTGGATCTGGTTTGGACTCCTAGAGAATATAGAGAGTTTGTCTCTTATCAAGAGCATGAATTACCCTCTATAGTCAATACATTTTAATTAGCAGAATCATGCATCTCCAGTATGTTTCTTTCCCCATGGAAATAAAAACCAGTTCTCATTTTTATAACTAATACTTCACCAAGTATTTTCACACCCATTTTATTGTTGATGATGGTGATGGTCCTTTATTCTTGAAGAGGGCCAATGACACAACTTCGTACCTCCATTTTACAGAGGAAATGGAAGTTCAGAACCTTGTCCATGATCATACAGCTAATGAGGGTCAGAGCTGGGACTTAAGCCAGTTTCGGCAACAAACTTTTTAAGATACCTCTCTGAATAGATTGATATTTTATCATAGTTTATCCTTTCATTTATTTTGTGTAATAAATTGAAATTAGTTGATCAGTTGATTTGGCTGTCTATTCAGCTTAAGGCTATACTAGGTTGTAGAGGAAGGAGATAGAAATAAAAATTGTCCAGGAACTAAAAATAATTCAAAGAGAATAATTTGCATAAGCAGGTGCTGATTGAGTAATATTACTGTAAATAGTTATTTTATTTAGCCAAAATAGCATATCCTGCATTTATTTTTAGGGTGTTTGGGGGTGTATGATTTCTGTTTTAATGATGAGACAAATCCACAGATAAAAAGCAACACTACATTTGTATCTCTTGCTCTTTAAAAGAAAGCCACTTCAGTTCTTAACACTGTGAGGCTTTTCTGATTTAATAATAGTTAGCATTTATATAGTTGTTTAAAGTTTTCAAAGTAGTTATAGATGCAGGGGTGGAGAACCTGCTGCTGTAAGGCTGACGTATGTTATCTCATTTCCCCTCTGAATCTTAATAACAGACCTGGTGAGACACATGCTATTGTTATCCTCATTTTACAGAAAAGGAAACTGAGGTTGAGTGATACTAAGTGACTTGTCCAGGGTCACAAAGCTAGTAAATCTTTTGGGTAGTAAAATTCAGATCTTTGTCATTCAAAATCCAACAATCTATCTGTTAAACGTCTAATTTCTAATATTTTAATAGGATTATTGTGCATTAATATAGTTACAATGGTCAAGCTTCACATGAAAACATATTATTTTCTTTCTTGACTGGATATGGGAGAGAAGTTGGTTTTAAATGCCCAAATAGGATAAATATGATCCCCGTGTGTAAAGGGAAAAATATATAATCATCTAAAAGATTACATTGTACAGAAAATAATTCATTTATATGCTTTTTTTTAAAAGCTGTAAACCATATCTTCAGTTTATGGTCAGGAGAATGAAGACTTTGCACTTTTTGCTTTGAAATCTGGGAGATTTCATAGAATGTTTGACTTCAGCCTATTTAATAGAGGGTATTTAGAACACCTGCTACCTGGGCTTCATAGAAATGTTTCCCTTTAGTCATCCGTGTTGATTATTTTGTTTTTTGATCTGTTGCCACTAACACTCACTGTTCTAAAAAGAGGAGACAATAAAAACTGGTTTGAATTTTGGTTTTTTCCTCTTTTGCATGTGAAGTTAGTTGAGGAAACATGAAAACAATTGTTAAAAAAAAAAAAAAAAGGAAAATATTCCAATTCCTCTCATCCATTGAGGTCGCCCTTATGGGAGGATGAAAGTTAAATAAAGGGAACTGAGAAAGGAAGAAAGAGGAGGAAGAAGAACTTGAAGCCATGACTAAGGGAGACAGCGGATGTACTTGGGCGGTTGAGAAATTTCCCATCTGGTTTGAGAGGAGAGTTTAGGGAAGACGAAGATAGCTTTCTTTGCGCTGGTGATGCCCAGAGGGCGCCCTCATCCCAGGGCTTGCCTCTGGCTCCTGGCCCCTCCTTACTGGCCTCAGAGCTTGGAGAGGCGAGGAGGAGGAAGAAAGAGGAGGTGGAGCGCCGGGGGAGGTTGCCCATTATGCTTTAGTGGGTCTCCGGAAAGGAGGGGTTTCCAGTTGGAGGCACAGCGGGCGCGGGGAAGGACAGCTTTGGAAACAGGCAGGGGCGGCAGCACCGGCGAGCACACGCCCTTTCTCCTGGGTGTGCACGGTAGTGGGTTCCCAGGAGCTGCGCTGCTGGAAAGAGGTTCGGACGCATCCCGCGCCCATGAAGCCAACGTGTTTGCCCCAGGTAATGGGCTTCCGTCCTTTCGCTGCTCGGGGGCCGTTGAGGGGGCAGGAATGGGAGGAAGGAGTGGGTTTTCTTGGAAAAATGTGCAGGTAGCCGAGGGTAGTGTGAGGGTTCTGCGCTTTCCGGACGCGCTCTGGGTAGCGTAATCCCGGCCTTTTGTCTGATGCACGGTACAACCTGAGACACTTTCAGGCCGTTTTTCTAAGGGCAGCTTCTGCTTAAAACCCATTTTGTAGCTGAAATGGTGAAGTACTTTAAAAGGGTTTATCTGATGGAACTTGTCTAGGAGATGGATGCGTTTTCTCTAATCTTTCTTCCCCTGTCCCTCCCATTAGTTAACAAGCACCTATTAGGCGCCGATTATGTGCCAGATGCTTTGCTAGGTGCTGGAGTCTGGTATTTGATGAAGTTTCCCCTCTACCCATCCGTGGAGGTGTGTGTTTCTGAGTTATTATTTCACAGAGAAATGAATTTCCCCTTAGAAAAGCGTATCCAACTCAGTTTTCTCACTCGATAGTTTCAAAATTTGCCTCTCCTAATAGTTTAATTTCTTGTACGACTGGCTCTCACTTTGGCCAAGACTTTAAATTGGCAGCAAACTCAGAAGCAAAAGAGGAAAGAAAAGCAGAAAAATGAAATTTATACTCTTTTAACTGGAACTAGGTGTTAGTTTGGAGTTAGTCCCTTTCCCCTCAGCTTTTGAAAATCTATTGTAGTAGATAGATGCCTTCTCTGATACTTCATGTGGGGTTCAGGTAACTCGGAGTGGTACCAAT